>BHFT01045206.1:0-23979 GCA_004320025.1 Laticauda laticaudata | reverse complement strand
CAATGGATGGCAAGTGTTTTTCTCCGTTTTACATCCTCTTTCCATCCGTTGGTGCAGTGTGACATGGGCTTTAATGTGATAATTCTTTCTTTAAGAAGCTTTTGTTTATTTTATTTTATTCCCATGTGACCAAGTCTCTGAAACAGAAACAAAGTTTAGTTTGTAGAATAGCACCATAATTCTGAATGTTCCTCTTTTAGATTAAATAGAAGAGTGAACACAAATATTTTGGTGATGTTAAAAGTTGTCTTATGTAGAACTCATTGGAATTAAAAGGCCCTAAATTTTCTTTTTGTCTAAACAGGAAGCTTGTCTTAAAAATATTTATTTTAATTAAAACACAGTGAATTTATTTTGCTGTTTTGCATATACAGCAGTAATTTCATCAGTCCAACCCAGTTGAACTGAATTTTCTACTGAAAACATATCATTCTGCCAAAACTTAAGAGTTTGCCTTAAACTTAAACTTAAGAGAATGCAGTATTACAGGCTAACTCTGCCCACTGCTAGGAGTTCGATCCTGACTGGCTCAAGGTTGACTCAGCCTTCCATCCTTGTGAGGATAGTAAAAAGAGGGCACAGGTTGTTGGGGGTATATGCTGATTCTGTAAACTGCGTAGAGAGGGCTATAAAGCACTTGTGGAGTGGTATATAACTCTAAGTGCTATTCTGATTGTTATTGATAAATAACCAATGATCAAACTTTAAACTGTAGCATTGGTACCTAAGATAAATTTCCACAAGGATTTTTTGGAACAAGACCTTCAGAGCTAATCCCCAGTCAGCAACATAACATTGTGTCAAACTCTCAAAAAACATTGCAAAAGTATTATTACTATTACCATCATTAGTGCTAGTAGTGAGTGGGGTTTGCTAGCACTAAGGATGTTACCTAGTTTGGGTACTGAACCATTGTGTCTAATTATCAAAAACATTGTAAAAATATTAAAAATGTGGCTATACATTGGTATGCATCAAACATTAGGATAAGTGAAGTATTCCAATTCTTGGAAAGGATTCTAAAACAGAATGAAAAGGGAAATGGATGATTTTCAATATTCTGGAATCCCAGTAAGTTCATAATTTGGTTGAAAAAATATACAGAGGTTTGTCACTTTAAAAAAATGAGACATTTTGTCCAAAAAAAATGCAAAATAATAATCATTTTGTGTAAAACAATTATTATTTCCTAACTGGAGTCAGAGATCTATGTTACATTAATAGTAAGCATTCCTATTGTAGAATTACAACATTTGAAAAAATTGATCGATCAATCTATCCATCCATCCATCCATCATATACAGCTGTCCATCTCACCAAAAGTCTCTCTGGGTGATGTGCAATAAAACTAAAACCAATGAAAAAAACATAAAACCAGAATCACTTTTAATTCTAATAAAAACATCAAAAATCTTTTAAAAAAAACCCCACACAAATGAGGAAATAACATAATTATTTATTTGATTTTATTTATTCAGGGAAATTATATTGTTGCCTATTCACATATGGTGATTGAAGGCGGCTTACAGAATAATATTTTTCTTTATCTAATTTATATTAAAATGGAAATGAAACCACACTCCCAATGACAAACATATCTAGATGGATATATTTCTACACTAAAGAAATAGCTTTATTAGTTAACTTAAGGCTAGACTTGAATTTCCTGAGTGGTATGTGATTCAAATACCTTGAGTAGAGTCTCTAAAACCCTTTTGAAAATTGCTGCCAATTTGTAACTGTTTTAATGTGACATAAGGTAAAAATATGAAATATACAGCAAGTTATCATCTTGATACCACTTGATCAAATCTAAAATAACATTTAAATATGATCAAATTTGGCTTTTATCTTACCCCACCTGTTTGTTAATCTCACTTTCCTACATTTCTGGGATGCACCCAAATTTTGGTGCTTGTTGGAAGCCAAAATATTTTTCTTTTTTCTTTTTTACTATGTGCCTAAGCTAAGCTCCAGAGATTTATCTGTCATGTTCTTAGAAGGAATAAGAAATGATCCATTTTGGCATCAGCTGTCGAAGCCCCAACTTTCAGCTTTTGGCAACTTCTGTTTTCCACACTTTCTCATTTAATGTTACTCATTCTACACACTAATTCCATGTATTTTCCCATGGTTGTATTTTTCGCATGGGTGCATGAAATAAAAGTGAGAAAATACCAAGAGAGATAAGCAAAAGGACATGCTGTATCTAGAGCAGGGTGTCAAACTTGATTTAATTAGGGCTGCATTAGGGTTGTGTTTGACCTTGGGTGGGCCTGGCCAGCATGATGTCATTTGTGTCGGGGACACCTGTGGTAGCCCAAGCACTCTGCCAGTGAAAATGGGTTCCCAAGCTCTGTTTTCAGCTGCGACGGCCTCCTGCAACCCTCTGCCAGTGAAAACGGAGCTTGGGAGGACCGTATGCAACCCTTGGGCAATTCCTTCGCTCTTTCCAGGGTGGCCCCATAGACCAGATCTAAGCACCTTGCAGGCTTGATCTGGCTCTCGGGCCTTGAGTTTGACACCCCTGATCTTGACTATATACAGAACACACAAGGATCAGAAATAGAGGCTGTTTGGAGGCAGTGTCCAAACTCAGGGAAATACAACTTTATGAAATGTTACTACTCTGCTCTAATCCACAACAGAAATGCTGCAATTTACTAAATCTCAAAGGAAAGGGGTAGAAATTCTTAAGAGTCTGGGTGTCAATCAGCAGATTGAGACAGTTCAAATGAGTATAAAAACTTATTGCAAGCTTAAGCTCTCTACAAGAATCTGGCTAACTAACGATCAAGGAAAATGAGCAGGAGATAAGAGGGGCATTCAGGGTGGACACAAAGAGATTTGAGACTTATGACATGTTTGACCTCTCCCTTAGGCTCAGTCTGGTCATCTCCTACATTGGGTGAATCAGTCAATGATGTTTTTGCTTTAATGCAATTTATCTCTTGTTTGTTTGTTTTGGGCATAGGTTTGATTAGTCCTTAGGGAAGACTGCTCCCATAGGCAAATACAGAATTACTCAACTTACAATCTTGGCAACTTTGAGATGAAGGAATTTCGGAATTAAAGGGAGTGGCTGGCCCAAAGTCATCCAGTTGGCCTTCATGCCTAAAACAGGAGTAGAATTCATGGTATCTTGGTTTTGTAGTCCAACACCTTCACCATTACACCAAACTGGATCTCATATATTTTGGAAGTTATATTAAATTGACTTTGAGTTGCTGAAATAAATCCTCTCTCTCTTTCCTTTTTATCTATAAACATTCCATTTTAAAAACTCCATGAATTTATATATTCATTCATTCATTCATCCACCAAGAAAAATTTGGGATGAGATCCTTGACAATTCGATTTCCATTGGAATTCTATTTCTATTTTCCACTTTCCTTCCTCCATAAGTGCATGCCAGAAGTCAAACATATCCATTTAAAAAAGTAATTCTCAGGCAGAGCTGCTGGAAGAAAACCTGAGCCAAAACAATGACACATTTTTCAGCTTTTCAAAAATTTATAATTAAATACTTTCACCCTGTAAAATATTAAACTGGAAGGAGAACTACATCACTACATATACTTCCAGCAAGAATGGAATATGCATGAGTCATTCAAATGTTTTTTAGTCCAGAAGTACTTTTTTCAAAATGTTTCATGTCACAGAAACTTCTGTAGTTCAGGTAAAATAAAGGGTGAAAATTAATTTTCTAACGACATTTTCTAAGAGTGGAATTACTGCCCCAGATTTTGCTGGGGCAGTAGTGAACAGCATTCATTGTCAAATTCTAGCAGGTAAGAGGCAAACTTTAAAAGATAGAAATAACAGGTAATACAGTTAGTCCTCAATTTATGACTACAATCGTGCCCTATTGCTAAGCGAGACAGTTGTTAAATGAATATTGCCCTATTTTACAACTTTTCCAACCACACTGGATAAGTGAATCACAGCAGTTGTTAAGTTAGTGACACATTTGCTTAGTGGATCTGGCCTCCCATTGACTTTGCTTTGTCACAAGGTTGCAAAAGGGAATTGTGTGATCCCAGAAAACGGCAACTGTCATAAAGATGAATCAGTTGCCAAGCACCTGAATTTTGATCACATGGCCCACAACAGTCAAAAGTGTGAGAAAGAATTGCAAGCCACTTTTTTTCAGTGCCGTTGTGACTTCGAACAGTCACTAAGCAAACAGTTGTAAGGGGAGGATTACCTGTATTTGGAACGCTGACTAAGAATAGTCAACTCTTGAGGAGGCATTGAGAATGGTTTTCTTGGCGCTGATAGGGAAATGGTTGAACACCACCTTTTCCTCAAGGCAATCTGCATTCTTGGAGGAAGAGCCCTACCAAGACAATGGCTGGATAAGAGGGATTTCAAATGGTTGAGAAAACAATGTGAAAAAATGTTTCAAGTCTCTCCCAGTTCACACACAGATAGACAAGCAAAGCACATTCAGACAGGTGCGAGCTTCAAAATTTTAGCAAAGGGTTCTCTGCTTGGTGGCTGGGTGGGCATGGCCATGGTGAGCATGGACTAGTAGGCTTCCTGCACCATGAAGGCGGGGGTGGTGGTGGTGGTGTTTTTGTCTTCTCCAGGCTCCAGAGGTTTTCCTCGAGTCTCCAGGAGGGTGAAAATGGCCTCTGGAGGCTCTCTGGAAGCCAGAAATGGGCCCATTTCTGGCCTTCCCGAACTTCTGGGAGGCCCATTTTTCCCACTCCCCTAGCCTTCATGCACACCCTGCACTTTCCTGCATCCAAATGGGCCACGTGGGGACTCCTGGGAGGAGACGGATGGGGGCCCCAGCCAGGAGTGGGATTTGGAGTTCTCCAAATTGCACAGAATCTTAGCTAGGGGATCTTCTGGATCCCTGTGAATACCCAGCAGCCCACCCCTGCATTCAGACCTGAAAACTTCTGATACTGTAGAGGTTTCAACATAAGGAATCCTGATCTATATGGCATTGGTTTCATAAACGAGTCTAGCTTGAAGAAACATCTGGTGATCTTCCTTCACCATGTATAGGGAGATTCTCAGTCATCCAGGTAATGGTTGCCCCAAATGTGCTTTTTTTTTTTTTTTCCCNGTTTTTTTTTTTTTTTTTCCCCAAAAAGGCAACTGGAGTTTCTTTCTTTCTTCTTTGAAAACATTTTGCTTCCCATCAAAGAAGCTTTTTCAATTCTACTTAACTGGTGGGGAATGGAAGGATTTGCAAAGAATATCCATAATCTCCAGTTAGTTAGAACTGAAGAAGTTTCTTGGATGAGAAGTGAGACTTTTCAAAGGAAAAAAACAAGAAAATCTGGAAAATAAAGCACTTTGGGGGTTTTCTTCAGTATGTTTCAGGAGCCAAAATATACTAAAATCATTTCCCTTTCTTTAGAGCTATGCTAAAAGTGAATAAGAATAGAGTAAGAATAAAATATGATGGTGTGTATTTCAATATACATATTTGAATGCTCTGAATTTCATTTAATGGGGAAAGGGGTGAAGGAGAACTCAGACTTCATTAAAAATCCTCAAACCTTGCTCTGGAACGTAAAGTGAAATTAAATGTTTAGCTCTTGAAAGCAGAGAGGGGAAAAAAGTTTGATGACATAATTCTACAATAACCTTCAAGACCTGGAAGCAGAGTTTTCTAGAAAGGGATTATTTTAATCTCTTTTTAAAGCCAACCTCATGATTTTTGGGGTTGTTGGGAGCAGGCCTATGGGATAATTCAGGATTTTTTTTCATGCAAGAAATTTCTAAGCTCTCTCCCTCCCCCTCCTTGCTAGCTTCTAAATGTCAGTCACAACTTGAAGCACTCAATTCTTTGGATAGGGAATCCACTTAACATGATTACAATCAACTTCAGCTTTTTGTTTCTTTTTTTCCAGAAACTCTCAAGTATCTCTGCTCAGATTCTACATTTCAAGATCTAAGTTCCAGGCAGAGAAGACTTATTTTTAATCGTGGATTTTCTCACACTGATCCGTAGTTTTATCAACATCTCAACCCAACTTTCTTCTACATTAATGGATGCTAGATGTTTGAATTCTCTCCCCCCCCCCATTTTTTACCCTAATCAAAGCTTTTCCAGCCATACAGATGTCAAGACAACACCTCTAAACAAAACTCATCCACTGCTCTTTTCTTGGCTGCTGTCAAGACAATCTCTTTCCATTTCAGTTCCAGGCCTTACTCCAAAACTATGTTACACATAGAAGTGAGATCAATTAAAACAGATGTTAAGCCTGTTGTCTATTGTTACCATGCTGTGCATTTCCAAATAAGGATGCCAATAGAAGACTTCCCTCTCATTGGAAAATAGCTGTATATTCATATAGTAAGAAGGTTGTGGATCTGCAATGTATTTTATTCATACTTTACGTGGTTGAAGTTACCAACACTGTGCCATAGAAACCTTTTTGACTATTTCTCTGGCCCTTCTAAGATCTATACCCAACCTGGCTATTCCTTGAGTTGTCTTAAGAAGGCTATGTCAGTATAGCTGTAATTTTGGGGAAAGGCTATGCCTTCCCTTATGGCAATCAGAAAATTCCAGGTATGTCTAGTAGTGAAGAAGGTTGGGAATCTCTGTAAGTACTGAGGCAGTAATTGCAATAGAAGATAGTATTTCTAGCTTAGGGTCAAACTGTGGATCCTTGATGGTCTCTGAGCTTGGTTGTTTTCTTGCAGTAATTTCATTACCATTCGTAATGAAAGTTGAAGAAACATTGCTTTGGATCAGGGGTCGCCAACTTTTTGGACCTCAAGGATCACCAAACTCATAATTTTAAATCCCGCGGATCACTAATATGAATTTTGACTGATGGTGGCTTGCTGACATTGGAGGGAAAGTTGGTCCCATATTCCAGAGCTGCAGTAGTCACAGGACTGGCCTCTGGAATCCGGAGCAGCTGCTTCTCATCCAGTGCACCGGCTGCCATGCACTAGAGGAGCTGCTCCGGATGACCAAGGGCCAATCCTGTGACTACTGCAGCTCTGGAATATGGGACAACTTTCCCTCCAATGTCAGCAAGCCCCACTGGGGCAGATTTCCCTCCTCACTGTTGGTCTTATCTTCCAGTTCTAGCTCGTCTGGTTCCACTCAAGGTAAGGTTTGCACTCAGCAGCCAAAGGGGGGGGGAAGAGGGGGGGCGGGCAACACAGCCTGGATTGTTTTGGGGGGCACATTTCTCTGCAGACCACCAAAATTTTCTCACTGGTTGGCGACCACTGCTTTAGACCAACTGCTTGGCACTGGAAGAGGCTGCAACTCTTTATCCATTCTCTACAGTTTTATCCAGAATGAGCTGCTTAAATCTTCAGTTTGGTCTCTTTTACTTGATCCAAGTTGACTGATTTGAGTTCCCAAGGGAAAGAATGGGAAAGATTTGAAGTCCTTATCTGGATTCTAACTAAAGCATATTTTTTCATGAAGGAAAGTTGGAGCGATACCTACCTGAGAAATTAAGCAGTTTTCCAAGTTATTTCAACCTGTCAGGTCTTGAGTAAAGACCAACCAAAGCCATAGTTTTAAGCCTCCAGCAATCCAGTCAGGGTGTTGTACTTAATTCCTTGGGCTTTAGATGCCGTGAAGTCAAGCAGAGTTCATTCTTTCCCAGCCTCTTTCCCACAGAAGATGGTGAAATTAATGGGACAGGCATCAAATTAAGTGAGATCAGATCTTAGTGCTCAAGTCATGAAGATTTTTTTGGGAAAGGAAGGGAACAAAGGGAGGCTCAGCCAATCTCATTGTACACATTATATTATGACAATAAAGGTAATAATAGGGAAGCCTTTCCTACTAGCATAACCTAAAACCAAAGATACAGCACTGGGCTCATGCAACTCTCTATATTCAATTTACAGAATGCTTTGGCTATCAGGATTCTGGCAGTTACCCTCAATTAAATCATGAGTCTTGAGCCAAACTTCCAAAACTTCAAAGGATTTATTGGGAGTTAACAGGTCCGACACTGCCTGGGTGTAGCCGACTCTGAGGCACGTCATTCATTGTCACCCTTGATCCTGGTTTTCCCCCACCCCCTGGGTGTATCATAATTCATATTCTCCAGTGAGGCACATCCATAGTCAAGAGTCATCAATCATGTTCTCCAGTTAGATCTTTGCACAGCAGAAACTTCAGTCACCTAGTTACTATCTCTGAAAAACTATGCATGGAATGTACTTTTGATTTCCAAGCTGCTCTTTCAGACCTCTTTCCCCCCTCCCTTTCTGTTGGCAACTCTAAAATGATCATAGAAGTATTTTTTGAGTTGACAGTGGCAACATAATCCACATAATAAAACATAATCCACATTATAAAAACTCAGAAACTTTGTTTCATGAAATTGATGAAACTGTTACATTTTCTGCTGTTCAGCCTTCAGAGGGAGATCTGTAATGAACTGCAAGGATGACTTATTGTGGTGGTGGATTCACTTTCTATGAATCTATGAATATTGGTAGCAGGAAGCTAAGAATCTGAAGCGTTGAAACCCAAGATCTCAATGTCTCTGAAAAGAGTGCTAATGACCAGATAATTGCAAGAAATATAAATTCTTCCATCCTCCACCATTCAGTCAGAACTGAAGAAGCTTCTTGGATGAGAAGTGAAACACATTCAAGGAAAGTCTGTAGAGATTCTCTGTCTTCCAAGTCATGGTTGTCCCAAAGATGCTTTTTCTCAGGTGACCCTGAGGACACAGATGCGTGTTTCAATGACCTTCTAAAAAGGATGCAAATGACCAGCTGTCTGCAAGGAATATCAATCCTCCCATTCCCCACTATCCTGTCAGAGCTGAAGAAGCTTCTTGGGTGAGAAGCAAAACATCTTCCAAAGAAAAAACAAGAAAGTCCAGTTGCCTCTTGAAAAAAGCACCTTTGGGACAACCATGACCTGGATGACTGAGAATCTCCATAGACATTTAAATGAAACACTGAAATCCAACCCCTTACTTTCTATGAATCTAAGAATATTGGCAGTAAGAAGCTTTGAACCTAAAACGGTGAAATTCATATGCCTCTTCTTCTCTCCCTGTGTTTTTGTTCTGTGTCCTCATTGTAGGGAACAAGAAATAAAGAACCAGGACTGTAGCAAAACAGAATGAAACATGAATGCAACATTTCAAAAAGGAAGGAAGGAAGGAAGGAAGGCAGCGAGGTAAACAGTTTACGAGGATTACATTTGCATCTCTGCTGGTTTTATGATAATTAAGTCACATGATACATGACAGGAGACTGGAGAGCCCAAATGTATTGAAAGAATTGTCCAGCATGTGTTCCTAGCAAGATAGCAGTGAACTTAGCTGTCAAATGCTCGAGTCAGGCACTATTCCAGCCTCCTGTTAAAAGGTAGAGCTGCCAGTCTATACCATGCTCACCAGCAAGGAAATCCTGTGGTGACAAACCGCTCTGCCAATTCTTTGTGACAGGAAAGAGATACTGATAGGCCATGTAGAGAACTTGAGAGGCCCCTTTATTAATTTATCAGCAACTCCAAATGCGGAGAAGACCATCTGTTCATAGAGGGACCCGAGCCCAATCTGTCAGCAATTTCTAATCTTAATTGCTGAATTAGATGAGTCTAAACTGGAGCAAATTGGTTCCTGTCATACATGTGTAGAACTGTCTGTTGAAACCTGGCATCCTCTATTTGAAAGTTGTTGGATCCAATATTCTTGAAATGTGTGCACAACTAGACACGTACAAAAATCTTTCTTAAAAAGAGTAACCAAAAACTAACCTTAATTCATGATAGTATTGTGGAATGTATTTTTATCCACTAATAAATGCTATTTACCGGTCAGCATATTCTAATTAAAAGTTTGCATCCTATATGAAACTTGGAATTTCACACCACACTGCGGTAATTTAAAGCAGAAAGAGGTTTTTCCCTAATTAGAGCCCTATATATAGACTATGCCAGAAAAATCATTATCTATACTCAAGAGGCATGCAAAGGGATTGTAACATAGGGAAGAATTTTCAACCTAGATCTGTTCAGATAAGTTGGATTTAAATTCCTTGAGTCTCTGCTAGCATGGCTATTGCCAATTCTTTCAGTGGAATATGAAAAGTTGTTATTATAATTACACTAAGAAGATAATTCTAGTGGCTTAAACACAGAGATAATCAAACATCTTGTCAAGAAACCATCAAGACCTAGAACTAAGGAGAAATATCTTGACAGTTAGAACAGTTAATCATGGGTTGCCTGTAGAAATTATGGGCCCTCCAACATAGGAGGTTTTTAAGAAAAGATTGGACAGCCATTTGCCTGAAATTGGTATAGGATCTCTCACTTGTGCAGGGGATTGGATAGAAGACCACTGAGGTCCCTTCCAATTCTGTTATTCTATTAAGACAATGTGGGTTATTCTGACCTCTCATCTCCATGTTATTCTTATTAGAGCTTAGATTGATAGATTAGATCAGTTTTTCTCAACCTTGGAAACTTTAAGAAGTGTGGGTGTCAACTCCCAGAATTCTGGAATTCTCCCAGCTTGCTGATTGGGAAATTATACGAGTTTGTCCACATCTCTTAAAATTGCCAAGATTGAGCAATATTGGGTTAGACTAAGAAAGTAAACTCTTCATCCAAAATAGTCAGTGAAAACAGAGATCTATGGAACAATCCCAACTTTTCTTTGCAACAACAAATTTTTCAACACAGAGATAAAAGAACCAGCTTAGGAAACATGCACCAATGCTCAATATACAGTACAAAACCCTGTTATTATTTTTTTAAAAAACTTTTCCATGATCAATGCATTCTTTTCTTTGTAATATATAATAAATAGTAGACATTCCAATAAACTAGCTGTTGGGCTCTGGAGAAGAATAAACTAATCTTCTACTTTACATTTAGTTCTCTTACAGGGTCATCACGGAGATGACCAATCTAACTTCCATGCTTACAGGTATACAGATATTTCTCTCTGATCGTTCCAACACATCTTGAGAGGTGTATATTTAATAATAATTAAAAAACCCTACTGGGCTAAGAATAACTTTCCCATTTGCTTGTTTGTTTAATTTGGGTGCTGAACCAGTTCACACAATAAATGGCACCATGTTTTTACCACAAGAGTTGAGTATCCCATGTGTACATTAAGGGAAAAGGAACCAAACTTAGCATGCTACATGAAGGCAGACTACTGTATATGTTTAGTTGGCCTACTTAGAGGAAAAGCTGCTGTAGACTTTTTGAGTGGCAATTTCTCACTTGCAAGTCAGTGCTTGTAGAGTTTGAGAGCCTCTGGAGGGAGTTACCCTCTTCCCTTCGGAACAGTTTTTGAATTTCTTTTTCCTTTTTTACGAAAAAAAACTGTAGTTAAAAATATTGTTGCATATTTATACAATGTATAGATATGAAACTTTTGTTGTTGTTGGCTTAGGTTCAAAAGCTTCCAACTAGGAAGTCACTCTCCCAAAGCCAACTGTCATGGGTGATACTTTGTATTTTTCTTCTCATTTCCTCTCAACACTCATATCTGATCAGGGCAAGATGAGAAAAAACAAAACAAGCAGCTACTTAGCAAAAGTTAAAAAGTTCTACTTCCCTTTTGCTCTTGACTAAACTGATACACATACCAGATGTTTCATAGTTAAACCTCATGCTAAACATTGGCTCGATTTCTTAGTGCATTAAACCAGGGTTATCTGATTTAAGGTACCATTTGCCGAACCAGCATAATGCACTGAAGAAGCCCCGTTATTCTTTAATACACACTTCAACCCAGTTAACCAGGAAGCAAGAATAACCAAGCTTAGAAACCTTGACTTATGACCACAATTGAGCCCAAATTTCTTTTGCTAAGCAAGACAGTTTTCAAGTTTTGCCTCATTTTACCTTTCTTGCCACAGTTGTTCAGTGAATCATTGCAGTTGTGAAGTTGGTAACACAGCTGTTGAGTGAAACTGACTTCCCCATTGATTTGGCATGTCAGAAGGTCACAAAAAGCGATCACATGACTCCAGGATGCTGCTACCAGCATAAATACATGCCAGTTGCCAAAGCATCCAAATTCTGATCGTCCTGCAACAGTTGTGTGAAAAATAGCCATGCCATTTTTTTTCTCAGTGCTATTGTAACTTGGAGCGGTCACTAAACGAATGTTGTAAGTTGAAGACTAACTGTGTTGTGCAACAGAGGTGGTATTCAGCAGGTTCTGACCAGTTCTGGAGAACCGATAGCGCAAATGTTGAATAGTTCGGAGAACCGGCAAATAACATCTCTGACTGACTCCAACTCCATCTATTCTCTGCCTCCCCAGTCCCAGCTGATCGGCTGGGTCTTCTTTTGTTGCCCTGCACAGGAGAACAGAGCTGGAAAGTAGGTTAGTGAGGTGGGGAGAGAATGGGATTTTGCAGGAATCCAGAATGGGATTTTTCCAGGAGTGGGGAGGGAATGCAGATTTTGCACTATCTTTCCCCTGTCACACCCACCAAGCCACACCCACAGAACCAGTAGTAAAAAAATTTAATCCCACCACCTGCTTCCGAGTAAATGCATGGTGGAAACATCCCTGTTCCGGATTGGGGGGAAGGGGCTTTGAGGTGCACATTCTGAGTTTTGTAAGCTATTCCTGGATGCCAAGTCAGAAAAAGAACAACCACAAATACTTTGCATTTTACTTGCTATAATTAAAACCTTCATGCAACCACTGTCTTTCAGCAGAGCTTCCAAGGCTGCTTGCAAATATAACACCCCTTTTAAAAAAAAGTTCAAATATGCTTTTTAAAGGCCAACATCCTTTAATCCATGCTGCTCTCAGCTGGGGTGAGGCGAGCTAAAGGTAGCAGGCTCGCCTCTTCCCTGTTCCCATCATTCAGACTTCCAAGTACAGGTAGTCCTCGATTATGGCCACAAAAACTGAGCACAAAAATTTACGTTGCTAAGTGTGACAATGGTTAATTTCTACCACCTTTTATTCCACCGTGGTTAAGCAAATCACTGAAGCTGTTTTAAGTTGGTCACATGGTTGTTAAAGGGAATCTATATTCCACCATCAGTTGGTCACACAAAGGGGGAATCACACCACCCCAGGACACCATTGCCATCGTCATAAATACGAATCAGTTGCCAAGTGTCCGGACTTTGGATCAGGTGACCCATGGGGATACTTAACAGAGTTGGACAGGACCTTGTAAGGTCGTCTAGTCCAGGGATCGCCAACCTTTTGGAAATCAGGGACCACCAAACTCATATTTTTAAATCCCGCGGACCAGAGACCCTGGGAAAATCCCAAAAAAAGGTCTGCAGGAAAATTCCCCACCCCGTTTTCTTACCAATTGACCATTCTTTATTCTTTATTTGGGATTGCAGGATACCGTCTCCAGCTCTGCTTTCAGGGGGAAAGACTTTTGGATTCATGCAAGGAAAGCAGCAGAAGTCTTTCTTTCACTCTTTCAAACTCCACCAGAAATGAGTCTTGTTGTGCCTGCGCAGCCTCTTGGAACAGGAGGCCTTGCAGAGTCCCAAAGACTCATTACTGGCGGAGTTTGGGAGAGAGAAAGAAAGACTTTTGCTGCTTTCCTTGCGTGCAGCCAAAAGCAGAAGAAAGAAGCAGAAGGAAGCAGCCAGGTGGCCAGGCCAGGTGAGTGGGGCAAGTCCGCCCCTCTGCCCTTTCCCCCCCTCCCCTCACTACCTCATGTTGTTCACAATGCAAGTGACACAAGCCTTGTGTTCCCGTGCAGCCTGGATTAATTGCTTTGGGGGGTGTTTTGGGGGTGACATTTCTCTGCGGACTACCAAAATTTTATTGCAGACCACCAGTGGTCCCCGGCCCACTGGTTGGCAACCACTGGTCTAGTCCAACCCCCACAAGCAGGAGACTCTACACTATTTGTGACAGATGGCAGTCCAATCTCTTCTTGAAAGCTTCCAGCAAAAAGGTCATAAAATTTGACAATTTTTTAAGTCAAAAATTGACTAAAACGGTCAATTTGAGTGACCGTTGTAACTTCGGTCACTAAACAAACTGGTGATAAGTTCGAGGACTACCCGGTACTGATCTACCAAGCCATTTTTATCCTCAATTCAAAGGGTGACCCATAGGGATGCTTAACAAAGAGTTGGAAGGGCCCCTGTAGGTCATCTAGTCCAATCCCCCAACCCCAAGCAGGAGACACAGGCCTACAACGGTTTGTGACAGATGTCAGTCCAGTCTCTTCTTGAAAGCTTCCAGCTAGGAACTTCTGCAAAATGGTCATAAATCGCTTTCTTTCCCCCCCCCTCCCCAGCGCCGTTGTAACTTCGGTCACTAAACGAACTGGTCGTAAGTTCGAGGACTACCCGGTATTGTTCTATGGAGCCATTTTTATCCTCAATTCGAAGGGCAGCAGGAGATTCGAGCGGCTGGTCGTCGGAATGCCGGCTCCGCCCGCGGAGTCTCCGGAGACCCAAACGAGGGAGCGGCAAGGGGTTTAAAAACAGGCGGCGGCGCACGTGGCGAGGCTCCGTTTCTTCAGGGAAAAAGGCGGGGAGGGGGGGTCGCCTTCTTTCCTTTTTCCCTTTCAGCGACCCCGGAGCGCCTCTCCTCCCGCCGCTCCCTTTCGCTCTGGCAAAGCCCCACCAGCCCGGTTCGTAACCCGAGAGAGTTGCCACCCACCCACCCCGGAATTCAGTCGAGCCCTCTCGCGACACAAACACACAGAGACATAAACGACGAACACACGCAGTTCGGTCTCTTTGTCAGGCGGCGGCTGAGGAAACGCGCCGCTTCCTGAGGCCAGGCGGGACCCGAAAAAGGCGCGGGAGAAGGAAAAGTCACGGCCAGCAGTTCTCAGGTCGGGCCGAATGGCCTCCCCACGTTCAGCGGGACTCCGGCCGCTAAAAGCACAAGAGAGCTGGGTCCGCGCTTCCCTTCAGGCTGCCTTTTTCCCCTCACGGCGCCTTCTTTTTTGCTCTGGCTGTGTTTCATATATCCCGGCCCGAAAGTTGGATCCTTCTTCTTCTTAGCCAGCCCCGCCCGCCTCCTCCACCTCAAGCCCGGAGGCACCTCGAACTGCCTCCACACGTTTAAAGCGGGGAGCCCCAACTCGCGCTTGTTTCCCCCGCAAGGCAGGCGTTTCCCTCCTCCGCCCCGAGGCTGCAGTTCCGACGACGACGCCTTTCCTCGGCTGACTCCCCGAAGCGCCCGTTCGGCAGCCCGCCGCCGCGGAGCCCTAGACCCTTTCCACACACACCCCGGCACCGTTCCCACGTTCGAGTGGCGAGACACGCAAGTCAGAGAGAGAGAGAGAGAGAGAAAGGCTTCCCTAAACCCGGGCGTTCCTTATCTGCCCCACCGCGGAGTCTCCTTCGCCCGACCCGGCTCTCTCTCCCCACAGAGCCGCGTCTCTTCTCTGACCCTGAGGGAAACCCGCCTGAGAAAGGGCAGCCCGGCTCAGGCGGCGCAAAAATCGGCCGCCTCTCCCGCGGTCGCGCCCCCCTCACCCTTCAGCCCGGTTCTTTCCCGAGCGGGGAAGCTCCTTGCCGAGAAGCGGAGCTCCGCGGCGCTTAACGCCGCCGAACAAGCAGGCAGGCAGGCAGGCAGTTCCGCTCACTCACCGCGTCCGCCTCCAGGCAGCTCGCCCGCCTCTGCCTTTGTCTTTCCGAAGTGGCCGCCACTGCCGGCACCACCGCCGCTCGCGACTCCAAGCCAGCCGCGGGGCCTCCCTTTTGGCTCCGGGCGGTGCCGACACAGCCCCTTCACCGCCGCCACAGCCNCACAGCCAACCGCCTCCTCCTCCTCCTCCTCCTCCTCCCCGCGAGCGCGCCGGACTGCCTGCCAGCCTGCCTGCCCTAATATAGCTCTCCCTCCCCGACAAAGCCACGTGGATGCGAGCGAGCAAAGCGAGCGCAAAACTGGCTCTCGGAGGGGCGCAGCGGGCGGGTGCCTTCTCGCGCCCGGGGATCGGAAAGGGGGTTCTCGGGCCGAGCTGGCGGACTGGTGTGTGTGTGTGTTTGGGTTTGGGTGAGCGTGTATCTGCAACAAGGGGAGAGAGCAAGGGAAGCAATTGCGCCGCGGAGTCAACCGGCCCTTAGAAGCGGAGCGCTGCGAGCCCGACAAACGCGCGCTTTCCGGCTCACCCGAGGCCCGATCCGTTTGTGGTTGTGGGAATCCAGCGGGTTGTAGAAATCAGGACCGCCCCCTCTTGCCCCCACCTTCCCACCTTCCCGCTTCTGGGTTTCTTTTGTTCAAACCTCTCCCGTTTAAAGTGGGGACGTCGCGGCTGCTCGGTCGACCCCAAGGATCGTGTGAAAGCGCCAAAGTGATCTGTACGCTAACGTTCTCTTTATTCGGGAGTCAGAGGTCTGCGGGAAGCCGGCGAGGCGGGGAGAGGAGCGGACAGGGAGGATTTAAAGTTCCTCTTCGGAGCTGCTGGTGCTGCGTCGAAAAGAAAAAGAAAAAAAAAAAGGGGGGACCTTTCGGACCAAAAGCGATTCAGACCACAAGAGGGGGGCCTTTCCTTGGTGAAAAGCCTGGTTGGCATCGGCGGAAGAAAACCCGATTGTCCCGAACAATTCAGCCCCACCAAACAATGCTTAAGCCTTCGCCTCCCTTCCTCTTCCCTCTCGTCTTTTCCCCTTCTCCGTGTACGTACGTCTTTTCTTTCCTCTTTCCTCTCATTCTGTTTTCTCCTCCTGTTCTCTTTCTCATTCCCTCCTCCCTCCCTCGTTTTATTTATTTGCTTCTCTTTTCTATCTTTCATTTCTCTCCTCTTTCTCTTTCCCCTTTCTATCTTTGTGAGCTGTTTTTTCTTCTTTTTCTTTTCCGTTCCCTCTCTCTTTTCTCATCTTCTTCCCTCTCACCTCTTTCTGTCTCTTTCTCTCTCTCTTCCCCCTCTTCTTTCTCTCTCTCCTCTTTTCTCTCTCTTACTCTCTTCTCATCCGTGGAGTGTGTGTGTGTCGACGACGCACGACGCACGCACGATCTCGGGGGGGGGGGGGGTGGACGCAGATTCCAAGATGGGACAACAAGTCCTTTGGTGACTTGGTCACTTTCAACGACGCAGAGTCCTTGTTCCTTCCTGAACGTGGTTGTCCGTTTGTACCCGACTAAGTAACACCACCAATGCTAATGAAACGTCGGTTGGCGAACAACCACGTTCAGAGAGCACTAAGGACACCACACAGTTCAATCCTTAGCTGCACTTTTTGTCTCCTATGGAAACTGTTCGTCATCCCTTTCCATCCTCAGTGCTTGAATCCGGCTTCTCCGCGTCGCGGAGATCGCAGTTTAGGAGATCTAGCGGTGAAAAACTTAAAAGCTAAATTACAACCGGTCTCCAAACAGGAGAACATTCGCTTTTAAACAACATTTACGAAGTTTAAAACGGCTTTTAAAGCGCTGCGATTGACAGGAGCAAAAACGTAGGTAGCAACTCTTGCGCGCTGGAGGGGGCTGTTAGAAGAGCGCAGCCGAGCTGGAGGAAGGAAAAAGAGGCGCTGCAAAAGAGGGGAAATCCGTCTAGCGATGCGGTGGGAGAACTTTTGTTTTCTGGGGAATGTTTTACCCTTGCAGGACTCTGCTTCGGTTACAAGATCCGAGAGAATCCAAGCGATGTTTTTCTCCTCGCCTCCATCTAACCTTGTGGTTTTGCATTACTTCTTCAATCCTCTCTTTGGAGGGGAGGTGGGGAATTTGACAGGGGTGGGAAAATAAGTGGCTTAACCCCAAAATGCCTTTTGATTGGAAGCCCAAGGAATCTTCAATCTGGAAACACCCCAGAGTGCTTTCTGTGCCAGGAGTGAACCATCTCTTTATGGCTGGGGGCTATATTGTCCTTTTTAGAATAGAATAGAATTCTTTATGGGGCAAGTGTGGTTGGACACACAAGGAATTTGTCTTGGTGCAAATACTCTCAGTACACATTAAAAAAAGACACATTCGTCAAGAATCATAAGGTACAACACTTAATAATCGTCATAAGGTACAGTCAGCAATCAAATCATACTAGGAAACAGTCAATATAAATCGTAAAGATACAAGCGACAAAGTTACAGTCCTACAGTCACAAGTGGGAGAGGATGGGTGATAAGGAGTGATGAGAAGATTAACAGGAATAGTAGTGCAGACTTTGTAAACAGTTGAACAGTGTTGAGGGAAATATTTGTTTAGCAGAGTGATGGCATTTGGGAAAAAAAACTGTCCTTGTGTCTAGTTGTTCTGATGTGCAATGCTCTATAGCGTCGTTTTGAGGGAAGGAGTTGAAGCAGTTTATGTCCAGTATGTGAGGGGTCTGTAAATATTTTCACAGTCCTCTTTTTGACTCGTGCAGTATTCAGGTCCTCGATGGAAGGCAGGTTGGTGTAATTGTTTTTTCTGCAGTCCTAATTATCCTCTGAAGTCTGTGTCTGTCCTGTTGGGTTGCAGAACCAAACCAGACAGTTATAGAGATACAGATGATATTGTCCTTTTTACATCCAGCTATTAAAAGAAACAATCCATGAAGCTGGAATTTGCATATTTTACAAACTGGCTCATTCCTATTTCTCTCTTTCTCTCTCTGTTTAATATGCTTATTCTCCTTTAAAAAAAAAAGAAATAAATGGGAAATGATGCTGAAATAATTAAGTGGTTTCCCTGTAAACTTTGAGGAGATTTTAAGGCGGCCAAAATAGAGAACATGTGACACCTACAATCTATAGGGGGCTGACCCCCTTTTCCATGCAAAAGGTAAGGGCTAGGCCTAACTTTTGGATTGTACAGGTAGTCCTCGACTTCCAACCATTCATTCACTGACTGTTCCAAGTTATAACAGCACTTGAAAAAAAAAGTGACTTATGACCATTTTTCATATTTAAGACCATTGCAGCAACATTCCCATGGCAATTGGCATGTATTTATGATGGTTGCAGTGTTCTTGAGTCATGTGATCTATTTTTGCAAACTTCTGACAAAGCAAAGTCAACAGGAAAGCCAATTAGGGTTAGGGTTAGTGTTAATCTTAGGGTTGGGTTGGGTTAGGGATAGGGTTGAGGTTAGGGTTGGGTTAAGGTTAGGGTTAGGTTAGGGTTACAGTTGGGTTATGGTTAGGGTTGGGTTAGGGTTAGGGTTAAGAAGGTTGGATTAGGATTAGGATTGGGTTAGGGTTAGGATTAGGGTTAGGATTGAGAGGGTTGGGTTAGGATTAGGATTAGATTTGGGTTAGGGTTAGGGTTGGGTTAGGATTAGGATTGGGTTAGGGTTAGGATTAGGGTTGAGAGGCTTGGGTTAGGATTAGGATTAGGATTGGGTTAGGGTTAGGGTTAAGGTTGGGTTAGGATTAGGATTGGGTTATGGTTGGGTTAGGGTTAGGGTTGAGAGGGTTGGGTTAGGATTAGGGTTAGGTTGGGTTAGGGTTAGGGTTAGGATGACCTTGAACCTAGCTATCTAATTGATCCAACTGAACTTGAGGACCTACAAGGTCCCTTCCAACTCTGTCAATCTGTTAATTCTAGATGGATCTATAAATTGACCAACAGTCTCAAGAGATGAAGCTCTTTACAGTGACTACCAGTTGAGCAAGAGTTAAGCTATTCAGAAATTAGTCTATTCGAAACTAACCTTTCCATATTGTATGGATTCCCCTTGTTTGGGCACCCCCTAAGTATATCTGGTTTTCCCTTTGAGCAGCATATTGGTATCGATGTGTGGAATACAAAGACTGAGCCAACAAGGCTGGGCATGCAAATATGAAAAAGTTTAAAGATCATTCCAGACAAAGCTGGAAGGCTCAGAAACTAAAGAAGAGTTTCAGCCTTTTTATGAACACTACCAGTCCCATAGAACTGGGTGAATTAGTGACAGCACTTAGGCTTCACAATGCTTTGTAGCCCTCTCTAAGTGGTTTGTAGAGTCAGCCGATTGCCCCCAACAATCTGAGTCCTCATTTCACCAACCTCGGAAGGAGGGAAGGCTGAGTCAACCTCAATCCAATCAGGATTGAACTCCTGTCAGCAGGCAGAGTTTGCCTGCAAAATTACATTCCCTACACAATGCCACCATAGCTCCAGAATTGCAGTTCTGTACATCAACCTCCTTCTTTTTGGGTAAAATAGCCAACCACTAATAATGGGTATTTTTGGAGACATTCAAAGCACACTTTATGCCAGTGATTGCCAACCAGTGGGCTGGGGACCACTGGTGGTCCACGAGAAAATTTTGGTGGTCTGCAGAGAAATGTCTATCCCATAAGCACCCTCCAAAGCAATTAATCCAAGCTGCGCAGGAACATATGGCTGCACTGCCCACATGGCCCACGGGAACACAAGGCTTGTGCCCTTGTGTTGCAAACAACACGAGGTAGTGAGGTAGTTTGCATTGCAAACAACACAATGTAGTGAGGGGAGGGGGAGAAGGGTGGAGGGGGGAACTTGCCCCACTCACCCCATGTACCTAGCCTGGCCATTGAGCGGCTTCTTTCCACTTCTTTCTTCTGCTTTTGGCTGTGTGCAAGGCAAAAAAGTATTTTTTTCTCTCCCTCAAACTCCACCAGAAATGAGTCTTTGGGACCCTGCAAGGCCTCCTGCTCCAAGAGGCTGCACCAACATGAGAAGTCTCACCAAGACTCATTTCTGGCAGAGTTTGGGGGAGAGAAAGAAAGACTTCTGCCTCTCTCTCTCTCTCTCTCTCTCTCTCTCTCTCCCTCCCCCCCCTCTCTCTCTTTCTCTCTCTCTCTCCCCCTGAGAGAGAGAGATGGAGCTGGAGACAGTATCCTGAAATCCCAAATTCAGTAGAAAAACGGGGTGGGGAATTTTGCTATACTTTTTAAAGGATTTTCCCAGGGTCTCTGGTCCGCGGGATTTAAAATTATGAGTTTGGTGGTCCCTGAAATCCAAAAGATTGGTGACCCCAGCTTTAGGCATTTCTGTAGCCAGGAACATAGTAGAAGCTTGTGACCAAATGATCACTTTTTTTTCTGCATGTCCTCAACTTACAACCTTTTATTCAGCAATCCATTTGAATAGCATTGATAAAAGTGACTTACAACCAGTCCTCACAACCAGAATCTTCACAGCATTCCCCCAAAAATAGCCCGATCAGAATTTGGTAGATTGGCAACCAGCTTGTATTTATGAGGATTTCAGCATTCCAGGGGTTATGGGATCACCACGTGGGACCTTTTGCAAGGCTTCTTGCAAAGCAAAACAGATTAACAGATTTAACAGATTGACAGAGTTGGAAAGGGACCTTGTAATCATCTAGTCCAACCCCCCACCCAAGCAGGAGACCCTACACCATTTCTGACAGATAGCAGTCCAATCCCTTCTTGAAAGTCTCAAGCGATGGCGCTCCCACAACTACCAAAGGCAACTTCTATTCCATTGGTTGATTATTCTCACTGTCAGGAAATTTCTTCTTATTTCCAGATTGAATCTCTCATTGTTCAAATAGTCAACAGGGGAAACCGGATTCACTTAATGGCTACATGACTCGCTTAACAGCCATAGTGACTCATTTAACCATTGTGGCAAAAAATGGTAAAATTGGCTCTTTGACAACCGTCTGGCTTAACAAAAACAATTTCTGGTGCTAATTCTGGTTGTAAGTTGAGGACTAGCTGCATTGCTAATATTGCTACTTGGAAGAAAATGAAATGGGACTTTCTAGAATAGAATTTTTTATTGGCCAAGTGTGATTGGACACACAAGGAATTTGTCTTGGTGCAAATGCTCTCAGTGTTCATAAAATAAAAGATACATTCATCAAGAGTCAAGAATCATCAGGTACAACACTTAAGAATAATCATAGGGTACAATAAGCAATCAAATCATACTATAAAACAATCAATAAAAATTATATACCAGCAATAAGATTACAGCCATACAGTCACAAGTGGGAGGGGATGGGTGATTAGGAGTAATGAGAAGATTAATAGTTAATAGTGCAGACTTTGTACATAGTTGGACAGTGTTGACTAACTGATTGCAATAGCACTTTGAAACTTTTTTATTTTAGGAGGATTCCATCTACAGAAAAAACAATTCAGGAAAAAAATGTTCCACATAGCTAATTTGGTTTTTGTTTGTTTGTTTATAGTTCTATAGTTTCCCAAGCAACTGATTTTGTTTGCTTTCCTGCTTGTGTGTGATCTTATATGTATTTTAAGCTCAATTATCCCTTTAACTGACTGCTAGTTTCAGTTGCTTCTCTGATTTTATTGGGGCTCTATTTCCCCCTTGTATTAATTATCTTTTATTTTACATTGTATTGTTAGCCACTTTACTTTTTCAAATTTTTAATGAGGAATATTGAATAGGAATAAATAAACAACCAGCAGTATGAATAACTATCCTGCATTATGAACCTAAAGGCCTACCAGAAATGTCATATTTACAGTTATTTCATTTATTAAAGCATTTAAATAGCATAAACTTCTTTCTTTTTCAAAAAGAAAGCTCTGGGTGTTTGCCAGTGATTCTCTTGCCTTTGAAAAACATTCGAAAACAAGATCAAGTTCAGTTTACTTTCAGATACTGAAAGTAAAATATTGATGAAAAAGGTCTGGTATAGCTGTAAATCTTTACCATCTCAATATTTACAGACCCCTCACATCCCGGACATAAACTGTTTCAACTCCTTCCCTCAAAACGATGCCATAGAGCACTGCACACCAGAATAACTAGACACAAGGACAGTTTTTTTCCCAAATGCCATCACTCTCCTAAACAAATAATTCCCTCAACACTGTCCAACTATTTACAAAGTCTGCACTACTATTCCTGTTAATCTTCTCATTGCTCCTTATCATCCATCCCCTCCCACTTGTGACTGTATGACTGTAACTTTGTTACTTGCATCCTCACGATGTTAACTGTTTCCTAGTATGATTTGATTGCCTATTTGTACCCTATGACTATTATTAAATGTTGTACTTTATGATTCTTGACTCTTGATGAATGTATCTTTTCTTTTATGTACACTGAGAGCATTTGCACCAAGACAAATTCCTTGTGTGTCCAATCACACTTGGCCAACAAAAGAATTATCTTCTATTCTATTCTCCTGGTCTTTTACTCTTGTGCAGGCTTGGTGACTTATGGCTGTATGAGGGTCCACACTTCAGATATGATAAATCTAAAATAGACTGCCTAATTTGATATATTTTGCATTGTCTAACCAAGGCTATAGCTTGCCAGTGTGGCAACTATAATTTCTGCACCCACTTAAAGTCATACCTAGTTTAATAGAATCCAACTACAGTATATACAAATGCTTGACACCAACTGAAGTTTCTGAGGCATTGTTGATGTGATGACAGATCCAATCATCATTTCTTCTTCAGTTTTTTTAAATGCCTTTGAATTAGTCTTGACTTCTGGAGATTGCCTGGACAAGTCTCTGCTGTTTTCTTGGCAAGGTTTCAGAAATGGTTTGACCTTTTCTGCTGCTCTCTAGGACTGAGAGAGAATGATTGGCCCAATGACATCAAACAGACTTTGTATCTAAGGTGGGACTAGAACTCATGTTTTCCTGTCCCATTGGTGCTTTTTCAAGAAGTGACTGGATTTTCTGATTTTTCTTTGAGGATGTTTCACTTCTCATTCAAGAAGCTACTTCAGTCCAGTTGCCTTTGGGGACAACCATGACCTGGATGACTGAGAATTTCCATAGTCATGTTCTCCTGGTTTCTAATCTGATGCCTTAACCACTATATCAAACTAGTACTCCAACTTGTTCTAAGTTCTGGCTCTATATCAAGTTCTAAAGTAGAGAAATTTGTGGGATGGAATGGTTGATTATGGGAATAGTTTCTTTGTGGTGGTCCTTCTGAGGAAAGTTCTCAGTTGCTCTGTGTTGGTTATGTCATCCTTATTCCATGGATTTAAGGAAGATGAAGTTCAGAGGAGTAAAATCTATTAATTGTGTGAATTAAATGGAATCTTTGTGTTCAAATGAAGATTGCTTTTGAGCCCCCTATGTTTATTGCCCTGTCAATTTTTTTAAAATATAAGTTTTATTTAAGTTTTCACAAAACATACAAATACAAATAAAATATCTTTTTTTGAGAACAGCGTGGTCC
>BHFT01045203.1:0-20817 GCA_004320025.1 Laticauda laticaudata | reverse complement strand
TGAAATTTTGCTCGTCCGCTGTGTCCTTTATGCATATGTTTTGCATCCGTTGGCCAGTGGGACCTAGCCTTAAGAAATTTAAGGAACAAATCTTGATACTGAGCATTAAGAATACTGAGCATTAAGATATTGAGCATTAAGATACTGAGCATTCTTATGTTCATTAAGAAAGTCAACTATCTCAGATCTGTGATGGTGCAGTGGTTAGAATGCAGTACTGCAGGCTATTTTTGCTGACTGTCAGCTGCCTGCAGTTCGAATATCACCAGGCTCAAGGTTGACTCATCCTTCCATCCTTCTGAGGTTGGTAAAATGAGGATCCAGATTGTTGGGGGCAAGATACCGACTCTGTATTTGCACCAAGACAAAGTCCTTCTGTGTCCAATCATGCTTGGCCAATAAAGAATTCTATTCTATTCTATTCTATTCTATTCTATTCTATTCTATTCTATGTGCTATTACTAATGCTATCTGTAGCAAGTGTCTCAACAATTTTAAAATAAAAATGGTTTACCCTGACCTTCTATCTGAACATTTCTCAACCACGGCAACTTTAAGATGTGTGGACTGTGATTCCCAGAATTCCTCAACCAGCAAACATCAGTCCTTCTGCAACTGCTTTTGAAACTAATACAACACCCAATTTTCAGCCATCATGTTAGAAATGTTTGCTAGTGCTTCAAAAGACACACATACAGAGAAAGAATTTTATCATCAACGATCCAGTTGTATAATTGCTTCACAGTCTTGTTCATAATGCAAACATTTATGTCCTCTTGAAAATAGAGATGCCTATAAACACAGACCCAACCACATATCTGGAAAAATTAACCAAGAAGAAAATTATAACCAGCCACATAAGCAAAGCACCCAGCCCATAAAGCAGAAGAACCCAACACAGGACACATGCACCAAGAGAAAATTATCTCTCCAGAATGGTCCCAAACTATACGCGGTCTGCGCAAAAAATACACAAAGAAGGCATACCTCTGAAACCGCAGTAGCAGTCAGCTCCAAAGGAGCACCACTACAAACCTAGCGTAAACATTAGCAAAACAACTACAGCCCCTATGTGAACACGCAGCTTCAATGTTAACAAAATGTCATAACCACTGTCTTGATAATGATCAAAGATCTACACGTAGAACAGAAGACTCTGGCTTGTAAGTTTCGACCGTGGTTTCCACTATTCACCGCAAGATCCCGATAAAAGAACTCTCGAAATCCACAAAATAAATAGCCGAACAAGCTAAAGACCTCATTTGAATCTAAGCAGACAGCTGCGCTAACACAACGGCATACTTGTTCATATAGCAGAAGGACAAGATACAAGCAAATGTGAATGAGGCCTGTATGGGATCAACCACCCTGTCACGTGCGTCAGGTCGCAGAAACCTGTTCATCGGAAGAATTCAAATCCAAGCCCCTGCTAATGCGCCCAACAAACCCATAACTACCTGGCTAAAGGATACAGTGATGACAATGCATTTGTATTTGGCCCCAATTGGAAAAAGAAAACCTAAACCAAATGTTACCTAACACCCTAAACAGCACCACCTACCAAAATTAAATTCACCATCGGAGACATGGCAAAGCAAACAAACAGACTGCCATTCCTAGATGTACTAATCTACAAAAGAAACAGATGGCACATCTAGGACACATCATATAGCAGAAGAAAAAACACCAAACCACCTACCTCAACGCCCATCCCACGCACCACCTCAGCACAGATAAAGTTTCGTGGCCCACAACACTAATACACCAGACACCAAACGCCTGCGCACGACCAAAGACACATAATAAGACTGGCAAATTGCACCTGACTAAGTACTGACAGAGCCGAACAGCTTACCACACAACACAAATCACTAGCTTTGATCCACAAAAACACCTAAGCACATAATACGAGACCAGAAGAATCAAGAGCTTGTCCCTCGCCCTACAAAAGGGTACTAAGCAGACAAGATCAGCTAAGATGCTACTACAGGGCATGCACACAAAGACTGCCTTCAAACAGACAGAGACATATACGCAGCCACTTGTAAGCAAACCCCAAAGATAAACTGAACCTGGAAAGACCAAGGCATATACGAACGTTCCTGTGCATCATGCCCGGACCACAATGACATTAGCAGACCCAATAGAGAGAATAGTACCCGCCTGGATCAACACGAAAAATCGCAGTAAAAAAAAGCTGGAACAGCCAACCTCCTCGACTAGTCCACACACATTAAAGCACAGGTCACAACATCAACTTCATGGCACAGAAACCCAATGCCCACATAGAAAACCCAGCCACAGAATCACTCAAGAGAAGCATAGAGACTTGAAAAAGAGCTTTGCAAGCAGAATAGAGAGATGATTCCACCAGACTGTCAATCATTTGGAAGTCTGCACTTCGTCCCAACCAGAAAGAATCTCACACCTAAAGCGCAGCAAAACACGCTGGCACAAACAGACTCCCTTGGAATGCACTCTCCAGCTTCAAACACACCCAACCAGGCAACCCAGAATGAAAGCTAGCGTCCTGATAGCAATATAGCTGTCCTTTCGACGCGAAGCCATCCAAGCTGCCACTGAAACCTTCGCCAATACAGAAACACAAGTGTTTGCCGGCGCCAGGTCAACAGCACTAAAACAGACAGAAGAAACCAGAAGACAGACCCAGATCAAACCACCTCCAAGTCCAAAAAAACACAGACAAACTCCACCAATCTCATCAGGATGTACGGAAGAAAACCAATCCTGGCACAGATAGGCTAGCCTCCAAATTGAAAAAGCAGCGCCTGTGATAAGCCTGACCACACATACAAACTCCCATGACCAGAAGCTGATGAAAATGGCGGATGAGATTCATGTGAGAAACGTTGCTACAGCACTTAAAAAGCACTTCAAGTCGATTGATACGTAGGTGAGGAATGAGAGATAGTTACCATGCGACTGCGGGCGATCTAGTCGAAGGCGAGAGGCGTGTAGATTGATATGCAGCGTTGAGAGTAGCGGAGCGTTGCAGAGCAGGGAGTCTGCGTTGGGGGTGGATGACTAGTCCCTAATCGAGACATGCATTATAAATTAAGGACGGATAGGAGTGGTAGGAAGAGCCCAAAGGGTCATTGGGTAGGATTCTGGTTAAAGGTTGTAGGCAACGGTTTCAGGCAGAATCTCTCTGGCCCATCATCAGGGCTTCTGGTGTGGATGTTGGTCTCACAGTTCCTCTGTTTCAAACATTTGAAGGGCTTGGTCTAATCTGATGGGCTATTCTGAACCTATCAGCTTGCTGATTGAATACGCAGCCGTCCTTTACACGGAGCCAAGGCCTGCACTGAAAGCCTCCCAAGAACAGAGTGTTGCCAGCCAATCAAAGCCACAAACAGACAGAAGAAACCAGAAAACACCAATCGAATCAATTTCTCCCGTCCAATGAACACAGGTACCCAGGTTAATAGCCAATCAGAAATAGACCAGCCTCAAATTTTTGAAACAGAGGAACTGTGAGACACACATCCCACACAGAAGCCTGATGAATGGCAGAAAGAAAACCCAGGATGATTATTAACACACCTAACTGTCAAATCAATTGTTAATGGGAATTTAGGCAGCTCTTCAATTGCTGCTTTTAAAAAAAACCTTTCTTTCTTTTTGACTTTCTCTTCTATTATTGCAATTTTATATCACATTCACACAATTCAAGGTTAATCGGCTTGAACAAAATTCACCAATAATTATTACAAGCAAAATCAGGGTATTTGTGAGACAACCAAAAAAAGCCATTTTGTTCTTTATTCCCTTTGTGGTGGGGTCAGAGATTCAGCAACTCTGATAAAACTCGAAAAGTTTGTTTGTATTTGACAAACTACAATCTATTTTTTGCAAACTAGACCAAAATTTTGCAAAAGGTTATGTGGGTTTAATATTACATATGAATACAGTGAGTTCATATTCCATATATATCTGGAGTTGTGTCTTTTAAAGTTGAGCATCGTTTCAGCAGAAATCATCTGCCATCATCAGGCCCTGTAACTGAAGTTCGTATGTGGTAGGCTATAACAGCCGGTAAGTTTTAAATTTGTGGATGGCTAGCTAGCTTCTGTGCCGGATGGTTTTTTTTCATACATCCTGATTGAGTTGGGAGTCTTGGTGTCTGTGTTTATTGGTCTTGGAGTTTTGCTATGATCTGGTGTTCTGTGTCTTCTTCATGTCTGTTTTTGTTGACTTTGATTGTGCGGCGCAACACTGTGTCTCGTCGTTGGAGGCTTTCAGTGCAAGCTTGGGCTTTTGAGTAAACGGCACGGACTATACATCTATTAGGGAGAGCTAGCGTTTCATCTGGACCTGGTGGGGTGTGTTTGAGCTGGAGAGTACCAGGGGGGAACGTGTTTGTGCCCAGGTGTTTGCCTGGCTTGTGTGTGAGATTGTCTATTTGAGAGTGCAGGCTTCCAAATGATGACAGTCTGGTGGAATCGCATCTCTTTTCTACTCTGCGATGCTTTCAGGTCTTTTTTCAATCTCTATTGGCTTCTCTGGAGTGATTCTGTGGGCCTGGGGTTTTTCTATAGTGCTAGGGTTGTTTAGGCTTGATGTGATGTACCTGTATTTATTGTGGACTAGTGAAGTGGGCGTTATCGGAGCTTACCGGCTGAGCAGTCGGCCTGTTGTGTGTGACTATGATGTGAGGTGGATGTTCCCAGCCCCTTTTTTCTACTGCATTTCTTGTGTCATCCAGGTGGAGTACTTATTCTGTCTATTGGCTCTGCCAGATGTATGGGTGGCCAGGGCATGATCCACGGGGAATCTCGTTACGTATGCTTGGTTTTCCAGGTCCACATTTACTGTTTGGGTGTTCTTAAGGATGGGCTGCTATTGCCTGTTTTGAAAAGGCCTGTCTTGATGTGATGCCCTGCTGATAAGTACTCTTACTGGTGATTTATGTCCTGTCAGTACCTCTTATGATAGGGGCGAGCCAGGCTGTTTCCATAGTCCTGTTCATCTTCTAGCTTATTCTGTCGGCTTGGTGTGTTTTTGTGGATCCAACTGTATGAATGTTTGTTTTTGTGGAAGCCATTGGCTGTAAATCACTTTAGTCAGTGAGTGCGTACGTTCAGGTCTTTGACTGTGTGGTCTTTGTCTGGCCAGGCATTTGGACTTCTGGTGATTATGTTTTTTGGCGCCACGGACGGTTTATCTGTTGCTGGTGTTGGTGGTGGGATTGGCTTTTGACTGGTAGCGGTTGCGTGTTGTGTTTTTCTTCTTGCCTATATGATGTGTCCTTATAGATGTGCCATCCTGTTCTTTTGTAGAATTACAGTAACATCAGAGAGATGCATTTGGTGTTGCCGTTCCCATTTCTCCATTCGGTGAATTTGGATTTGGGGTGGTGTGCTGTATTAGGTGTGTTATAGCGAAATTGTTTAGGTTTATCTTTTCCATGGGGCCAAAGTACAAATGGTTCATTCCTATGATAATCTTAACCATATGTTTTGGCTAGTGCTGCTGGATTCAGAATGTGCTTCCATGAACAGGTTCTTGCAATATGATGGGTGGGACAGTGGCTTGATGCCCAGATCCCATAGGGGCTCCTTCAATTTGCTTGTATCTTTGTCCTTTGTATATGAAATATGTGTTTGTTAAGCAGTGCTCTGTTAGTTTCATGAGTTGTTTGGCTGGTTGGTATTTATTTTTGATGATTTCAAGAGTTTCTTTTATCGGGACTTGAGTGAATGGTGAAATATATATATATATTCATATAAGTCCACACATGAGGTGATGAGGGCATTAATGGCTGTCTGAAAAACCTCCCAGACCATGAATGGGTGCAACTAATGCTCAAAAATGGACCTGGCCATTTTCTTGTTGGCCACAGCTGTCATCTGCTTTTCAAGCAGGAGCTGTGAGTCCAGAAAAATGCCCAAATTGGGCACCAAAATGGGAAATGCAACCCCTTCAGAACTAAAGATGGAATATTTCAGGAATTGGAGGTCCCTAATACCAGCAAGTATTCAAACTTGTCAAGACTGAGTCTGAGTCTGTTCCTCCTCCAGATACCAGGACAAAACTTCAGACCCCAGGACAAGAATCATCATTGGAACAAGTAGGGTTGAGATGTACAACTGGATATCAGGAACATGCTGATGGATTCTTGACCAGAAACAAACAATGATCTCATGTAAATGTTAAACAAAAGGGATGATAGCACTGAGCTCTATAGGACCTAATAAGTTCGGGATTTTGTCCTCAAACTCTCCCATTCTGCTCATATCATCCACAAGGAAAGGATAGCCACCACAACCTGGTGTCCCCCCCACTACCAGTCTTGTAGCTGTTCTCAGCTTTTCCAACATTTCCACAAAACTTCTTCCTTCCTCCACTGACATCAAAGAGAACCATCAAGAGAGTACAACCTGTCCCAGGTCCACCAGAAGCCACCCACTAATATGACTACAATGCTGTCTCACTGATATGTACTGGTCTCCAACCCAACTAAAAGGGATGAACTTTTATACCTTTTCTGCAGGGCTTTCTGCAACAGCATCCCATCCACCTTTTCAAAAACTTTCCCTAAAAAGGGAAACTTGGAGACTGAATGAAATTAGTCAGGACTGTTGGGACCAGCAATGACTTTTTGAGAAGGGGTGACATCAAAGGTAGTATTCAGCAGGTTCTCACCAGTTCTGGAGAACCAGTAGCAGAAATTTTGAGTAGTTTGGAGAACCGGAAAACATCACCTCTGAATGGCCCCTCCCCCGTCTCTTCTCTGCCTCCCATCGAGTCCCAGCTGATTGGCTGGGTCTTCTTTGGTTGCCATGCATAGAAGAATGGAGCTGGAAAGGTTAGTGGGGTGGGGAGAGAATGGAGATTTTACAATATCCTTCCCCTGCCACACCCAACAAGCCACACCCAACAAGCCAAGCCAAGCCCATAGAACAGTTAGTAAAAACTTTTGAATTCCACCATATCATACATCTTTCAAGATTGGTGAAACTCTCAAGGAGGCATGTACCACCACATCGATCCCACATGTCACCTCTCACCAGCAATGGCCTGAATATTGTCCATTTTTTTCTCCCAGACCCCTCTTGCTTTCTTGCCCTCCCTCCTCCCCTTACAGTCTACTCCCAACATTTCCTCGAGCCATCTTCCTCTTATTTTCTGCCCTCTAAATTTCCCCACAAAAACCACAATCACAAGTCTGATTCCTTCACCAATAGATCCCAAATCAACAAAGCACAAGCGATTAGAGGGACTGTCCAAGTCAGGAACTGATTCAGGAACACTAATTTACATTTTTAAGACTTTGTACAAAAGCAGAACAGGCATTTGGAGTTTCTTGGTTATTTTAGGCAATATAGATATTAGGACAAAGTTCCGTGAAGAAGCTCACCGGTTGATGGATAGATCTGACCTTAAAATCTTTCCAGATATAGGAACCTCAACCCACAATTGTGTGACTTGCTCAATATATTTCATTCGGCCAATGTCTGGAAAAGGCAACAACTTAACAAATGTAATCACATATTTCTCCTTCCAAAACCACGTCATCTCTAACTATATTACTCTCACGATAACATTTTTCAAATAGAGGTCTGAGAGGGCAGACAAGGATCTGTCTGTAAAAAAATTGGGTAATACAGAGAATAGGAGGAAAACATCAGATTGGAGAAAGCTGGTATAGAATAAGCAGGAACCATGAAAGCATGTGGGTGAGGATCTCGAGGGAAAGAGCATTACTGGAGAGGAAATAGCAGAAAAACAGAAGAAAAACTATATTATTGTCATACTTTCATATACTAGAACTTAAGCATAAAGTTTGTGATGGCAACAAATTCTTTATGATAAATTGGACAGTAGATGTGGAAGGCTCAATTTAATGAAAGAAAAATAGTATAAGCACTGACGGTAAAAACAAAACATGGCACAGGAATCTGGGCATAGTGTGGGTTTTTAAGGGCAATGGGACCAGTGGTGGGATTCAATTTTTTTTACTACCATTTCTGTGGGCATTGCTTGGTGGACGTGGTGTTGCTTGGTGGGTGTGGCAGGGGAAGGATACTGCAAAATCTCCATTCCCTCTCCACTTCTAGGGGAAGCTTATTGCAAAATCCCCATTCCTTCCCCACCCCACTAACCTGCTTTCCAGCTCCGTTCTCCTTTGCAGGCCAACAAAAGAAGACCCAGCCAATCAACTGGGACTCAATGGGAGACAGAGAAGAGATGGGGCGTGGCCAGTCAGAAGTGGAATTTGCCAGTTCTCTGAACTACTCAAAATTTCTGCTACCGGTTCTCCAGAACTGGTCAGAACCAGCTGAATACCACCTCTGAGTTGGACTCTGCATTTTGAAGGGTGTAGAGGGATACCAAACACACTGCCAAATATTGTTGGGTTATATACATCAGAAAGACCTCTCAGATAAAAGAAGTGCATTTCTTAAATTGGGCTTGTGTTGAGTCTTATCAGATGAGAATACAGAAGGGAGAGAATATCTCTTCAGAAAGGGACAGATTTCTAATGCAGGGGTCGCCAACCTTTTGGACCTCAGGGACCACTAAACTCATCATTTTAAATCTCAGGGACCACTAACCAGTTCTGTGGGCATGGCCTAATTTGTGGGTGTGGCTTGGTGGTCATGTGACTGACTGGGCATGGCTTGTATGTAAATATTATAAATATTTATATAAATATTGAATTTTTTAATTAAAAAAGAGCAACTTTTACCCAAAATCAGGCAAAGCACACAAGCAGATTGAGTTGCTCACAGAATCATTCAGTGANCAGCTGTGCTTAAAAGCAGAGCCAAAGATCTAAAGACTAGCTAGAAAGCAAGAAATCCAACCATTTTCTGCTTCCTAACTAATCTAAATCTCCCGACACAGCAGAACAGATGATGGTTGGAAAAAGGTTCCCACAGACCATGTGGGTGGCACAGTCTTGTGTTTCTGCACAGCCTGGATTAATTGCTTTCGGGGGTGCTTTGGGGGTGAGATTTCTCTGCGGCCCACCAAAATTTTCTCACAGCCCACCAGTGGGCCATGGCCCACCAGTTGGTGACCACTGTTCTAGAGGACATGATGCTTGTTGAGAAGTAGCTGAAAGACTGACATACACACTTTCACAGGATTGGTTCCTTCCGTTAGGAAAGAGGAGCCAACAGCCTTAAAATGTCTGGTGAGGACAATGCAGGTTTTATGGACCTTTATAAATTAGACTTTGATAAAATTGGCCTCACCAAGAAATCATGAGCAAATCCTTATTTTCAAAATACTATTTCTTAATTGGTTTAAAAGCCAGCAACATATTCAAAAGATCCAAAACCAAGTCAAGATTCAAGTTGCAACTCTGGTATCTACTGAGATAAACAAAAAGAGGAATTTGACCTATTAAACCTAGCAAAAAGGATTATATTTTCCCTAAACTAAGTCAACACTAACTTTTCTGGTGTATCACAATATCTCCCACTTTTTATAAGTTCATTTTCCCATGGCAACAATTTTCTCCAGCTTTTCATGACAAGCATCTAGTGATAGAGCTGCTGGGTTTTACTATAAACTATGATTTGCAAACTACAATAGATGGTTCATTCAACAATCAGAGATAAATCACTGAATGATTGAGCATAATCTGTATACTCAGAATCTAGCCTAAATAAGAGGAATTATGAACATCATTGGACTATTCAAGTCTAGGCAAGTCCTGGTGGCTTGAAAGTAAGAGGATTAGGAATGACTGGGCAAATTTTTATAACCTACCTGGTCAGTTTTGGGACTTCGGAGTTTTTGAATTTGTCATGAATCAAAGTTGTCTCAATTTTGTTCCCTAAAGAGGTTGTCCTCTGGCATTTTGACTCATCTGTTCAACCTTGTTCAAAGGCATTTGATAGGTTTGTGTCATCACACAGATGTGGCAAACTACACAATTCACATCATTTTCACAATGTCAGTAACATTACATGTTTCCTCCTCCAGACACTTACACAGAAAGGCAGGGAAGCCAATGCAGTCCTGGGCGGCATTAACAGAGGGATAGAATCAAGATCACGTGAAGTGTTAGTAAGTACCACTTTGTAATGCCTTGGTGAGACCACACTTGGAATATTGCATCCAGTTTTAGTCACCACAATATAAAAAAGATGCTGAGACTCTAGAAAGAGTACAGAGTGCAGAGAAGAGCAACAAAGATGATGAGGAGACTGGAGACTAAAACACATGAAAAACCATTACTGGAATTGGGAATGTCTAGTTTAATGATTAGGAGTGGGGGTGACATGATAGCTATATTTTAATATCTAAGAGGCTGCCAACAAAGAAGAGAGGAACAGTCTATTCTTTAAAGCACCTGAAGGAGAGAAGCAACCTAGAACTACAGAGAAATTTCCTGACAGTTAGAATAATTAATCAGTTTGCCTCCAGAAATTGTGGGTGTCCTGTCACTGGAGATTTTTACGAAAAGATTGAACAACAATTTATCAGAAATGGTGCAGGGTCTCTCCTGCTTAAGCAGGGGGTTGGACTAGAAGATCTCTAAGGTACTTTCCAACTCTGTTATTCTGGAAGTACCAAGAAAAGATTGACGCCAACAATTCTGTTGAAAGAGTTAATGGCACAGTCTGATTTTTTAAAATCTAAATGTCACCGAATAAGTGAGTGCGTCAGTCAATCTTGCTTCGAGAGCACCATTAAACCCAAATACCAGTCGAAAAAAGAAAAGCGTGGAACCACCTAGGCAACTGTGTGGCTTCAAACAGTGTTTACTTCCGAGGATACAATCCTATTCACTTAATTGATTCTGTAAGGCAGAGCTAAAGGGATGGGGGGAAAACAGAACTTAATGGGCCTTGTGTGAATCCATGCATTTAAAATGACAGCACCGCCAAAATTTCTGTTTGATTTTCAATCTGCAGCAGTGATGATTCCCTAAGAAATCAATTAGGAATTAGCCAAAGCTCGTGAATGACTTCTGAGGGGGAGGAAAGAGAAGAGTCTGGGATGAGTGTATCAGAATGGTCAAACAAATGGCAACTTCAAATCTCAAATGCTCTTATCTTACATATTGGCAAAAAAAAAATCAGAAAATAAAATACAGGCTGAATAGTCAAGACCTTGTTCTTGTTATTGATTCAAAATTTCTGTCAAGGACCTTGGAGTGCTCATCTCTGATGATCTAAGTGCTTAGAGCCCCTTAACTACATAGCCAAAAAGGCGTTAAGAGTGGTAACCTAATCTAACGTAGCTTTTTCTCTGATAATATTACACTACTAACTAGAGGATACAAAACATTTGCTAGACCAATACTCGAACACAAGCTCATTCAGTCTGGAACCCACATTACTTAACAGATATTAACACAGTTTGAGAAAGTCCAGAAATATTTCACAAGAAGAGTTCTCCATCCTCTCTATCATTGCAGAATACCTTATGCCACCAGACATGAAATTCTAGACCTAGAAAACTAGAACCATGATGCCTTTGGTCCGATCTAAGTATAATATATAAAATCATACATTGCAATGTCCTGCCAGTCCAATGATACTTCAGCTTCAACCATAACAATACAAAAGCAAAACAATAGATACAAACTCAAGGTTAAATCACACCAAACTCAATTGCAAGAAATACGACTTCAGCAACAGAATGGTCAATGTCTGCAATACTCTACCTGACTCTGTGGTTCTTCCCAAACCCCAAAAACTTTAACCTTAGAACTGTCTACTATGACCTCACCCCTTATCCTAAAAGCGTCTTTAGGGGGCGTGCATAAGCGCCACCAACGTGCCTACCATCCCTGTCCTATTCTTTTATTGTTGTTTAATTTTCTTATATTGAATGTATCCATGTATTCATAACTATGTTTTTACTTATACCTATTATCTTGTAAGCAATTGACAAACTAAATAAATAAACATTAAAATTAAAAAATGAATCAGATACACCTGGAAGACTGAGGCAATTGAGGGGAGGGTTCAAGACGCAGTCTAGCTACCTATGAATCATTTACAACAGGGTGAGTGACAGGTTACAGAAATGAGGCTGCTTTGAGGTGAGAGGAGGACTCATCTTGTCTTTGTGTGGGAATTTCTGCTTTGCAATTGTTGAGGTCTGTGGAATTCAGACTCTTTCCCCACATCCACCTTCTTTTTCTCCTCTTCCTCCTCCTCCTCCTCCTCCTGTCTCCTTTGCTGGCATGGTGCCATGGGATCTTGGCATCATCCTTTAGTGGAGCACAGGGTCTGCTCAGCAGCTAATGACCTGCTTTTTATGTTGCCATAAAGACAAATGAGGCAGAGAAAAGAGGGAAGTAAGGGTTGGGAGCATTGGAAGGGCTTCCTCCCTCAATCTGCTGGAGGCCATGGGCATTTGGCACAGTCACAATGAGAACAATCGTGGGTTTTGGTGAGAATCAGTCTGAGGTTTGGGGCAGGGATGGGATCTGACCGGTATAACTACCAGTTCTGTCACTCTGCATCTCGCGTACTTGCACAAGTCGTGTGAGTGCAATTTACAACCTGCTGAGTTTCCCAGACAGGTGAGTAGCCCTGCGTGCAAGTGCACAGTGGTTGGAAAAGCCCTTTTTTCCTGCTTTTTCAACTGCAGCTGTGTCGCACAAAGCAGCTGAGATTGAAAAATCAGGAAATAAAGGTCAGGTAAGAGCCGGGTGGGTGGGCCAAAACAGCAGCAGACATAAACCCATTCTGTGTATGCTCTCTGTTTGCTACTTTTCAGAGCAACCGGTTCTATAGAAGTGGACAGAACCAGTAGAATTCCCACCCCTGGTTTGGGGGATTTTCTTCCCTGGAGGTGGGGTAAGTCATGATGGCCTTCACTGAGAAAATACTTCTGCTTTTTGACATGTTCCTCCTGCATTCACAGGATTGTTGTCAGTTGCAAAATCATGTACGACCCATTGTAACCCCATGGACAATGTTCCTCCAGGCCTTCCTATCCTCTACAATCCTCCAGAGTCCATTTAAGCTCACGCCGACTGCTTCAGTGACTCCTTCCAGCCACCTCATTCTCTGTCATCCCCTTCTTCTTTTGCCCTCAGTCATTCCCAGCATTAGGCTTTTCTCCTAGGATACCAATAATTAATAAGCATTAACTCATCCTAGTCAATTGTGCCAAGACTTTCATGTAGGTAAGAAAGGGTTCTCACCCTGTTTTTAGGTTTTGAGGGTCCTTGAAGTTGGGTGCCACTCTTAGAAGACTACAGAAATGGTGGGATTCAATTTTTTTTACTACCAGTTCTGTGGGTGTGGCTTGGTGGATGTGGCAGGGGAAGGATACTGTATAATCTCCAGTCAGAGGTGGTATTTCTCTGAACTACTCAAAATTTCTGCTACCGAGAACCAATCAGAATCTGCTGAATACCATCTCTGGACTACAGGCCTTTAAACTCAATACTTACTACATTTGCATAGGAAGTACCAACTAAGGTACTTCTGGGTTGAAAGGATTAGCCTGTGGCATCACCATTGCCCAGGGGATGCCTGAGGGGGGGTCCTTTTATGCCTCTGGTATTTTCCAACCAAAGTGGTACCTATTTATCTAATTGCATTTGCATACTTTTGAACTGCTGAGCTGGCAGGAACTAGGATAAATTGACAGGAGCTCATTCCATCACTCTCAGGTTTTGAATTGTTGAGCTTTTGATCTCCCAATTGACTTCTGACTCAATTCATAACCTGTGAGCCACTGCAGCCCCTAACTCAACACTGAGGGACAAACTATCAACTACATCTCTCAAATGGCAAGTTGGCCAATGGATTCGGTCCTCAGCAATTGCTCAGCCTTATCAATTCCTACTCCCAGTGAGGAAAAAAGGCCTTGGAAAATCAGCAGCGACTCTCTCAGCTGTCACTCCTGTAGATTAAAAAAAAAACTAATTGTTTTCAAACAGTACAGCTCCAAGGAAACAGCACTGCCATGCAAGTACAAAACAACAAACTTGCAAGGAAAGAAGATGGTAGAAATCAGAAAAAGAAAAGAAATTGCTGAGTGCAACCAATCAGTTCCCATCCACATCCATAAGCAATCTTAAGTGAATTCATCTGGGGAACAGGCATTCATAATTTAAAAATATGACAAATGCATGCATTTGTCCTCTACCAACTTGATATTAATTGTGTTTGAGATGTTGTCAATATGTCAAGAGACTATTGTCCTGTTAATTGCATCTAGGAGATTATTGTCCTATTAATTGTAAGACCAGTGATGCAATAAGTTTGCTAATTAAGACAGAAATGAGTGTTGAAAGAAAGACTTTCAGTACTTAGAATCAGACCCAGGGATGCTTCTGAAGGTCTTCAACCCACAACTCATTTTGTGTGGTCAGAAGTTTCAGAGATCTCAACCAAGAATCCTCACTTGCCTTTTCTCAGTTCTGGGAAGAAGAGAGTTATTTTCAACCTTAGACTGTAACCTTTAGTGTACTACCAATTTTTAATTAACTATGTTGGTAGATTCTGAGAAATACTTGCAATGATTGTTCTTTCTAAATCACCTGAAGCCAAGAAACATAGCCAACAGCTTCACAAATCCCTGTTTGTGAAAAAGAACTTTATTCTGAAGCTTTAGGAACACAACAAGACTTTAGGGACCATGATTCAGCAAGCATAACCACCACTTCAGTTTTTGAGGTCTTCCCTGTACTCAGGGGATGCAACTTCTAACATAGGTGCCCTTGTTAAGCTGATTTTGAGAACGTTCATCATATCTTTCAACTGAATGAACTTCAAGGCATCTCGCTGCAAAGGTAACAAACAAACAAAAAATTCACTTTCCCTTTGATGGATAGCACCTTTGCAATCCCAGGATCTTTTTAAACAGACTGGGAAAATAAAATAGTTTATGAAAGTCAAGAAAGATTTTGTCTTGGAAGGAAACACAGAGGTCTAGTGCTGTCTCATTTTGCAATGACTACTCTGTATGGAGTTAGAATGGGGACACAGGCAGAAACAGTAAGGCTTGAATCTGGAGATGGATTCATTTATTTCTATATTTTTAATTATATGTAATAAAACTAGCTTAGCAAAAAGTCCTGTCCAAGAACTTCTTGCTGCTAGCTTCTCAGTTCAGGTTGCCCTCCATTAAACAAATGTGATGACGATGTTATCTATTCAATTGAGTCCAACTCTTGGCAATTCTATGGGCCTGGTCTCTCCACATGTTCTCATCTTTCACAACATCTTTGAGTTCAGTTCTAAACTGGCTGGTGTCAACATGGTTCAGCCACCATGTTCTTTGCTGGTCTGGTTTCCTTTTACCGCTAACTCTTCCAAATATAATTTCTTTCTCCATTCCCTCCATTGAATTCCTATGCATGACATGGCCAGAGTAAATGAGAAATGGTTCTGTGATTTTGTCTTCTAGAGACATGTCTAATGTTATGCATGCCTGTACTTGCTTGCTAGCCACCTGTCATGCCCCTATTGGAACCTGAATCTGTGGGGGAAGATGAACTGGAACATGAGCCGACAGAGATCGAGGGGGTGGTTCTGTTGGCTGTGGAGGAAACTGGGGAAGGGCAGCACCAGTCCGGGCAAGGCGTTTCAGGATTAGAAAGGCTAGTAGACAGGGAGAAGCAGGAGAGACAAAGCTCAGGCCATGAGCAAGGACCACCCCCTCCTGATCCAAGAGCATGGAGAGAAGAGAAAAGGCGAGAACAGCACAGACTGACCCAACTACTCAGGAGGAGAGTGCCCCATTTCTCTTCACACCTGGGGACTGAGACGTAAGGAGATGCCGGGGGGGGGGCATTTGTTGGGAACAAGCATTGAATCTGTGGAGCCTCATGTGCACTAGATTGCTGTGCTCTGTTTTATTGGGCTTGCTTGGTTTGCCTGATTCACTGAACTTCTTGCTCTGGTTATTGTTTTGCTAACCTGGCTTACTGGACTGCTGGCCCTGGTTACAGCTGGCTTACTGGACTACTCACAGCCAGAGGCTGTGGAAAGCTCTTAATGTGCATGTGAGAGCTTTGATCCAGGGCTTGTAGTAAATGTGGGGATGTTTGGGGGCAAAGTACAGGGGAGCAGTACAGAGGAGTTAGGCCTCTTCTCTGGCTGTGTTGCTTCTGTGCCACGCCCATCCTACCATCTTTGCTGTCCACAGATAAAACAAATGTAGTTTGAAGGTATTTCTTGGCTCCTTCACTATCACTGAAGGTCCAAGTGCTCTTGTTGCGAGGACAATGGAAAGATTTTTAGAGGATCAGGTTGAGTGAGAATTCATCCAGGAAATATTTATTAAATTTATATGAACTATCTTGCAAACTTTTCCACATGTTTGTTGACAGAGTCTAACACTGCATCTCCATCACTCTTTTCCTGAGGTATAACATCATGTTTAAAATTATTCTGGAGTCTTTCCTGCAGATCAGTGTTCATACACTTTCATGCTGACTATGAGTTTCATCACTAGCAAAAACATGTCATCCACATGGAAAAAAAAACCCACAGTTTTTACTTGCCAGGCCTTGAGGGAATAACTTTTAGATAAATGCGTGACAAAGAGGCTAAAACAGATTGCTCCTGAGTATTTGGCATGTTAAATCCTTAAGCATCAATTATTCATAGCAAAAGAGCCCACACAATTTCTCACAACTCAAGCATACTCCTCCTTGAAATTCAGTGCAACCAATATATAACACAACAGGAGGAAAGTGTTGTGTGGTCTATAGCTTCTTCATTAAAATGGCAATGGAAAAACAAAATGATTTGTGATGATTACGATATTTCTCATCCTATCTTTTACTGTATTTTATAACTTATACAATTTCAAGTGGAAAGCCCTGTTTTATCACAAGTATCTTCAGAGAGGCAAGGAACTTTAATCTCTTAGAGATCTGTGTTTGTTATATTGTGTTTGTTATGTTGTCAGAAAAAATGAGATGACCAGGCACAGAATTAGACTAACTCAAAATTTCACAGTACTTATACTTGAAACTGCTAAGAAGATCTGAAGCTGATTCTTTGTAACCTTTCCACTTATTTTTTAACCTTTCTTTACTTGAATAAACTTATTTAATAAATTTATATGTCGACCATCTCACTGTCACATGACTCTGAGAGGCTTAACTTGATAAAAACAAGATTATGAAACCTCAAAACAATAAATACATTAGAATTAACATAAACTGTTTTTTAAACTTTCATTACTTTTTTTCTTTTCAAAATTTGTATTTTTCGAAAACTTCTTTAAAAAATTATATAGGAAAAGACTAGGCAGAGACTAGGCAGAAGGTGAAATCAAGAGAGGAATCAGCCTAGAGCCATTATGTTCCCACAAGTAGTCTAAGTCCAACTCTTCTTGAATTCTGTAGATTCTTATCTGATGCTAATTTAATGCTGACCGTTAGTTGGCCAGATTCTTGTGTACAGGTATGAACAATAAATCATACGAATTGGAATTCATATTGTTAGGGATAACATTGTTTTTACCCTAACTAGTTTAGGTAAAATAATAAATAAGTAATCCTGGTTTATATGTTAAAGTGACTGTAACTTTAACTGTGGGAAAGTGATTAGGGGAGTGGTTATGACAACTCCTTAAAAGAAGCAAGCCTGCAGCGTGCTCGCTCTCTGGCTTTGAAGATTCCTAATTACTGCTTGGAAGACTGCCATTGCTCGCACGGGAGAGAGAACAAAGGACTGATTTGTAAGTGAACTGACCCAGGATATTCTACATGGACTTTGCTAACTGAATATCCCTGAACAGACTGACNCCTATCTGACTTACGCTGCACATTCTGTTTTGCTTGTCTCCCTAACCCTGGTTGGGGAACCCAGGCTTAACATATATGGTCTTGATTTTTTGCACCAATATATCAAGATTTATGAAACAATAAAGAGGGAAAGAGAAAAAGAAAAGGGAAAAGAAAAAGAGAGAGACAGAAGTCAGCTGAAAGGAATGCTGTTCTCTTATTATGCTGAATCCTATAATCTGTTTGAACCCAAGCTATCAACCCCACAATGCACTGGTTGATGTAGTGAGGTCATCCTTGCCAAGAAGATAGAATATCTGATCTTATGGTGGTCTGGTGTCTTATTTTACTGAAGACCATCATGCCCTGAAGGACTGCCCAGCCTATCCATGGTTTTAGGATATCTTAAGAAAGGTAGAACCTTGAACTTTTCACCAGTAGTTATTAAAATGAGGTGATATACCTTGTGGCCTTCCCCACTCTCTGGAGTATTTAGTGACATTTTAGCACCTTTTCAAGATAAGCTCCTATAAAAATAAATTAGCATGTGTAAATGTGCTCAAACCTGTTCTCTCTTTTTTTTAGGTGATGTGTCAATGGCCATTCCCATCTGTGGCTATTTTCTCTATCTCCCTCATGTGTGGCTAATTAGTCATTTAATTCAATCAGACTGTGCTCATGCATGAAGAAATTGAGATGAGACTAAGGTTTTACTTAAAAAAAAAACCACCTTGTTTAATTTCTAGCCAGATTTTTCCTTTTGATGCAATGTCATGTTCACTTCCTTTGTTATATTTTAATTGGTCCTAATAATGCTATTAAATTACTGTGGCTTCGTGGGGTTTTTCCTGTCATCTTGTGGTCCTATCTCTGCTAACCAGAGATAATCAGTTGAAATACACTGATTTTCTGGGTCAAGAAAAACACTATGAAATTTGATAAAGGAGTAAATGCCAGGAGAATTGTAGTTGGAAAATCTGGTACAAAATCCAAATCAATTGCCTTATTGATGCCACAGAGCTCAAGCTGAAATTAGAGATTTTCATTTTTCTATGTAGACCTCTGCCACTGGTGAACTAACCAAGAAGTTCATTCTATGGTTTGCCCATCCTGAACTTCACATGTATGTATTTACTATGTAGTAGAGGTGCTGAAAAATTTGCTACTGCTACCACCAAGAGGCAAACAGCATCACAGAATCCTTGCTTGATTGTTGCGCTTCTAAGAAACAGGATAATTGTGACTTATTTGTATTCCAAAAATGAAAAAATACCACTTTCCTTTCAGTTGACTGAAAAAGACTCCATTATTCATGGCAACTCTGTGCATCCCAAATCTATTTAATTAACTAAACAATTCAAGCTAAATTTAGTATTTTGGTGCACTGCCAACAGATAGCTTAGGCCTCAGGCTCATAAGGCCTTGAACAGTAAAGTGAACATCTTGATTGGGACTTTGAGACCAACTGGAAATCAGTATAGTTGTTTCTGCAAAGGATGAACGTGCTACGTGTCAAGCTCTTGGCAGCTGCTTGCAACCAAAGAGCCAGTATGTTCACAGAGTCTTCCTTAACCAGGTTTGTTGAAATAAAAAGGGTAATGGGTATCTTGGCAGCTGTTTGTTTACTGTAGCCCAGTTCAGAGGCATAGATTTATTGATCCACTTCATAACCAGTTAATTCATGCACTGGGGAGGTAGCTACCCATTTTCTTGATAATGGAAGAATGTGCAGAGTTTCTGAGCTTGTAGTATTTGTAAACCACCATCCTTTTCCCCAGACTCTGAAAACCTGCTCAATAATTGTGCTACTGAATTCTAAGCTAGGTCTGGATCCTCTTATAAAGAATGCATTTCACTAATCCAGTGCTGAGATCATCAATACATGTATCATGAATACCAAATCTTACAAGAAGAGGCACAACCAAAACTAGTAGAAACACCACCCCCTGCCACAGGGTTAGTCCCACATTCAGAAACATGTCCCCTTCACCCTTTAAGTTTAGAAAATGTGCAATCTCTTCCAGGATTCTAGCAGGATTGCAAGTGTCTCTCAAACTTTGGAGTGTGTTACCGAGGACCAGCAACAACTCTGTAAGAGATCTTGGGGAGCCTGAGGAAATAATGGAAGGATAATTAGACTTGAGTGTTCGAGGAGTACAAGTCTACTGACTATTCATCTTATCAACTTGGTCCATGTCACAAGAAATCTAAGAATTTCAAAGCATTCAAAAAGTCGGCATCTCAATGAGCTCACTATAAATGAGGACTGAAAAGTCCCCCTGCAGTTTCTGTATTTATACCAAGAGTAGCATAACAGATAATCAAAGTTGGAAGGGACCTTATAGGTCATCTAGTCCAATCCCCCACCCAAGCAGGAGACCCTACACCATTTCTGAGAGATGGGAGTCCAGTCTCTTCTTGAAAGCTTCCAGTGATAAAGCTCCCACAACTTCTGAAGGCAACTTCTGCTCCATCAGCTGATTATTCTCTGTATCTTATATGCAGAGCTGGATTTATCAACAAGAGAGAGAGAGAAAGAGAAGAGAGAGAGAGAGATACAGATACAGATTGGAAGGTACCTTGTAGGTCATCTAGTCCAACCCACCACCCTAGCAGGAGACTCTACACCATTTCTGACAGGTGGCAGTCCAGTCTCTTTTTTAAAGCCTCCAGGGATGAAGCTCCCACAATTACTGAAAGCAACTTCTGTTCCATTGGTTGATTGTCCTCACTGTCAGAAAATTTCTCCTTACTTCCAGGTTGAATCTCTCCTTGTTCAGTTTCCATAATTGCATTAAAGATCCCTTTCTAAAGTCTGTGTCCGTCTTACTTCCTTGCTCCTGCGTGGGACTTAATTATACAGACAGTCCTTGACTTACAACAGTTCATTTAGTTCAAAGTTACAAAAGCACTGAAAAAAGTGACATGAACATTTTTCACACATATGACCATTGCAGCATCCCCATAGTCATGTGATTTATATTTGGGTGCTTGACTACTGGTTCATACTTATGATGGTTGCAGTGTCCCAGGGTCAAATGATCCCCTTTTACAACCTTCTGACAAGCAAAGTAAATGGGGAAGCCAGATTCACTTAACAACCGGGTTACTAATTTAACCACTGC
>BHFT01045202.1:0-24017 GCA_004320025.1 Laticauda laticaudata | reverse complement strand
ACATTTTGCTCGTCCGTTGTGTCCTTTTTACTAACGTTTTGCATCCGTTGGGCAGTGTGACAGGGCCTTTAGAATCTGCTTATTAGATGAGATCTTAATCTGCAATTAAGTTATTTTCCCCCTGTAACATTAATATAAATGAAGCCGTTCATTATGGAAAGACCATCTTACTCATCTGGTAGAAAAAGGGGAAGCAATAAGTGGGAATTGGCTTCTTTTGCGGTTATTATAAGAATTAGACTCCTGCTTTTTATCAGTGTCACTCAACTGAATATTTTCCAAACATATGGATCAGATACGGAAGGCTCCTTCCCATTCCAGTCTATTTACCTCAGAACACATTTTTATCAGGCTAAAGTTGTAGGCACAGATACTGCTGTCCTGAAGACAGGGGTGTCTTCTTACATTATTCCATAGAACCCCAAAGAACTGAATGGTGTATCCTACAGGAGAGTGTTGTAATGCTTGCACAGATTGAATTCTTCTGTCCGTATAGAAACTCATTTAAAGCTAAATGGTAGGATAGATAGCACGGGATTACCCTATGCAAAGGAAAATGTTGTAGCTAATGTACAAGGAGCTTTGTTGTCCTTACTAATCCTGTGGTAGAGATTATACAGCAGCAGTGAGGTACAGGTAGTCCTTGATCTACGACTGTAATTTAGCCCAAAATTTATGTTGTTAAGTGAGACAGTTGTTAAGTGAGTTTTGACCCATTTTATGACCTTTCTTGACATGATCATTAAGTGAATCACTGCAGTTGATAAGTTAGTAACCCAGTTGTTTAGTGAACTTGGTTTCCCCTATGACTTTTCTTATCAGAAGGTCGCAAAAGGGTAACACATGAACTTGGGACACAGCAACGGTCATAAATATGAACAAGCTGCCAAGCATTTGAATTTTCTGTAAGTCATAACTGTGAAAAATACGATTAACAAGTCACATTTTTTCAGTACTGTTGTAACTTTGAATGGTCACTAAATGGACTGTTGTAAATCAAGGACTACCTGTATAAATTTGGAAAACATTTTTCTACATTTCAGGAAAGGCAATATCGATTTACTTCAAATTAACAGTATCTTATATCCTAATAACAATTTCTCATTAATGTACCCCTTTTTTATCTCCTATGAGAAAAATAGTTTCTTGTTGAATGTTAAACATGAAAACCAAATCCAATGAGAAACAACTGGGAAATTTACTTATTTAACTATATCGCAGTCATTAACCAACACAAGAGAATGGATATTCAAAGGTCCAAAATATCCAAAATTAAATTGAAAATGTCCTAATAATTTTTAAAAAGTAGAAAAAAATGGAAAAACAAAAAAAATGGATGAAAGACATTAGCATGAAGTGTTGGCGACATTGTGAAGAACTTGGAAAATTGCTCTTAAAAATTTAGATTGAACAACTTTTCATAGGATAAAATTAGGGCATGATGAGGATATTAGACATTGGGCTGAACAAGAACAAAAGATCAAGGGAGGCATAAGAGCCTGAGCTCTCTTCAAATATTTGAAGATAACCGTGCACAAAAATAGAACAGAATTTTTCTCCATGATAACACTACTATCAATCAATAGTTGGATAATTGATAGTTGAATAATAGATAATAATAGTTGGGTAATGGATGGTTAATTTCATTGATCATCCTCTAAGGTTGAAATTGTTTGATAGAGGTCAGAATAACTCTGGAAGTCCAGAAGGTTTCTCATAAAGGATGCTAGTATCCTTTACTGCCAATCATCCATTAGGTTCAAGTGTGGAAAAGAGATTTTTAAGGTACCTTCCTTCTTTGTGATTTTGCCTTCCTGTTGGTGAAAGGATTAGTCATGATCATATATTGCTCTGGGAAAGAAGAAATTGAGGTATCAGAAAGGCAGTGGAGTGTCGAGGGAAACCTAGAGCTATTTCTTCCATATTTTGTCATCCTGTATGGATCTCAATTATCCCCTGGGAATCATCTAAAGAGAAACAGCTGCCTAATATCACAGAAGCAAATATTGAAAAATATTTTGAATGGATTTAGAATCTTTCTGATCTACAATTACTTCGCTTCATCTTCACAGAGCTAAACCTATTAACCGTGTCTTCTCAAAGCTATAACTCTGCATCACACAATAAATTGTAAACTTCAGCAAACAAAATCCTCCCAATAATGGGTAGAAAAGCATTACAAAATTCCTGATGAAAACATGAAATTGAGGAACCTGCCAAAACCAGGCACTTTGTCTTTTCTCTCTTCTGCTGTCACCATCGCTGCATATAAATCAGTAGCCTTCATCCATGGTATTTTTCATGATATATTAGGCCTGTCTTGAGATAGTTTTATGATGGCATTTAAAATTGAATATAGATAAGCTGCACAAAAAATAATGTGAAAAATTCTTCCTACTTAATCTTGCAATATTTTGTAGTATGCTGATGGGTGCAAATTGGCTAATCATTTTAAATGCTGTATGCATTACATACATATATGGCACAGCACGCATCTTATGGAATAGTCTTTCCCCCAAAATTAGACTAGATCCATCCCATTTTTATCCTCCCTCTCCTGCGATTTGTATTTTATTATATTTATTAATAAGTTTTCATTGTATATTTTTTGTTTTTATTTATTGTTTTTATTGATTCTGATTGGCCTCCCAGAGTTACCTTTGCTGAGATGGGCAACTATATAAAATTGATTGATGACTGATTACAGTAATAATATTTGTATGTGACTTCTACAACAACAACAATATGAAATCTGGCAGATAGGCTTTTTTATTCTATTTTATATTTGGGGGCTTAGGTGAAAAAGTCTTAATCGCATTCTTGGCACTAACATTTTAAGGAATGTTTCAATATCCAGATAGGCTATACATGAGCTCATAATTGTATCCAGAGCAAGAAAAGAATAAATCTAGAAGAAAATATGAAAAAGGGTTATTAATGTTGAACACTGATTGTTAGCTTTAAGAAGCATATTTTCATAATGGACATCGCAACAAAGCGTTTTGCTCTTCCCAATTAAGAGACCCAACTGGTGTACCAGTTAAGCAACTTGGGTGCCTTATCCTTCTCTTTGACAAAGAAGCTGACTGGATCATTTTGAGCCAGTCATTCTCTCTTGGGCTAACTTAGCATACAGCTTGTTGATGGAGAAAATAGGAGAATATTATGGACAAGCATTGTATTGTACAAAATGAAGACAGGATGTAAACAAATAAACAAAATATCCATACATGACATTTTATATCAGTTCTCTGGAAATGATGCAAGGGAGTCTGATGGGATATTCCATACATATGTACTCAGATGTTAAGTTTCAGTCCAAAGTAACAGTTGCTTAGTTCAGTGGGATGTGCTGATGCTGTAATTCTATTTCTGATTGCAATCTTATGGCTCATCCTCCTACCAATATGTACTGATAACTTTTTTTGCTATCTTCTCATGATGATGGTACCCACATTTCCTCCAGTCCACAGCAGTTTAAAATAATCTTTAGTTGCTCTGGTTTGAAAACAGTGTTTTCCTTTTTGTCTCAACACCATTTTGGGTGATGTGATGGGAATCTGAGGATGAGCCATTCAGGGGCCCAGTGACTTAATTTTGTCCCATTTTGTCCCATCAACCAGTCCTCAGAATTCAGTTTCAATACTGATCCACAGTATCTAGGAGGCCCTGGACTCCAGCAACCGCTTTCAGTTTGGTGTGCAATAAAACCATTGTCATCTGTGATTTGATACTAGATAAACCTGGCATGTATAAACAAAGGTTATTTGACTCTGACGATGGCCTTCTGTCAGAGATGCACCATCCTGTTTATTGCATTTGGCACCAGCTGTGGTTGAAGGGCTGAAGAAATAGGTGGAAATAGTCATCTGAAAAGCCTTAATGGCTTTCAGGGCCTCAGTGCCAGACAATAATGGATATGAGACTTTTTTGGTTGAACTTCAGCCCTAGGGAGCAGTTGGGTTTATTGCTGTGATACTAGCTCCATGCTATGCAGTGACAACCCTGTCAATATTGCTTTTTTGCTGAACCGGTGATGGCTGAACTGATGATACCGGTAGTGATAGAGAATTTCAATTTCCTTTAGGGTGGCATTGTCAGAGCAGCTCAGGAGTTCATGGCAAACATGGACCCAACCCAAATAATTCAACCTCTGATGTATGCTGAAGATCATGGGGTTTTTTTCTCTTGGGTCAGCTGAAACATAATATGAAAGTAGGGGATGTTAAACGTCTGTTCCTTATTATGGTTAGATCACTCCCTGGTTGTTTTTGGTTACTGATGCTACTCTCTCTTGCAGAGACATGATTTATTAACTTTAAATATTCCAAACACCTGATGAAAGATGAAAGGCAGATGACTTTCAGAGAATGCTTGGAGTTTTTCCCTGTTGCACTGTTCATCTAAAGCAGGGGTGCCAAATTAACATTGTCATGGCAGCATCATGTGACGTATCAGGACTTTTCTCCCCCTTTGCTAAACTGGGCATGGGCATGGCCAGCACATGACACATCCAGCCCATGGGCCGGGAGTTTGACAGCCCTAATCTAAAGCCTTAATTGCTGCCTGAAATGAGCAGATATCAAAGACCTTGGATCAAATTACTTCCATGTGTCCTCTCACTTCTGGTAGATTATGGAATTTTCTGAGAAGCTCCAAGAGATTCAACAGTGCTGGAAATTTTCGTCCAAGCCTTTTGTTTTAAGGAAGGCTATGTGAAAGTGGTTGGCTTATAGAAAGGATTCTGGAGGAACTGGTTATATTGACTCTTTTGAATTGAGCTTTAGACCTGGACACAGTACTGAGGTTGCATTGATTTGCATCTGTTGGTGATCTGTCATGGAACTAGGATGAGAGTGGTATATTTATGCTGATCCTCCTTAATCTCTCAGCAGCTGCCAATACTATCAGTCATAGTATTTTTCTGGACTGGCTTTTGGAAATTGGAAGTGAGGGATATGGTGTTATTGTGGTTGTCCTCCTGCTTCCAGGGATGATTCTACTCATTGTGTAGAGGGTAAAGCTCTATCCCTAGACTCTGATTTATGCAGGATCTCCAAACTTTGTTCTCTCTCCACTCCTGTTTATTTTCTACATGAAGTCATGGGTGAGGTCATCAGTCAACACGGTATTAAGTACCAACAGTATACTGGCATAAATTTCTAACTCAGTCTGATCAAATAATGCTGTCAAAGTTAATTTTATGCCTAGAGACTGTGGGAATGAATAGGCTTCAATTTAAGTCTAACATAACTGAATAGCTGTGGGTTTTAAGGTTTCCTGGATTTGGGAACTTTCATCTTTAGTTCTACATAGGGTAGCACTCCCAATTCAGAAGTTCTTTGGATTCTCAGCTCCACTCAAAATAGCAAGTGGCACCTATCTTTTGCATAAATCAGTCTTGTATGCCAAATGTTTCTGGATTGGAAAGTCCATAGTCACTCATGCCTTGCCTTGATCATTTTCCATGTGGACTTTTGCAATGTGCTTTTCATTAAAAACCATTTAGACACTACAGCTGATCCCAAATGCAGCATTTTGTGTAGTTATAGGTATACCACAGTTTCTCTGTGTAATGCTGTGTAATTACTGCATAGTTCTACTTCCCAGTACCCTTTTAGGTGTAATTCAAGGTACTGGTTTTCTATAAACCCTTCATGGCATAATCTGAATTATGGGGCCTCCTATGTCTTTCTTCCAATATCACAAAATGCAACAGGGTGAGCATGTTCAAGTCTCCTCCATGTAGCAATGCTCATTGATAAAACCCAAAGGTGTGCCTTCTTGTCATGGTGCCTGCCCTATTGAACATCTCCCCCTCCTACACAAAAAGTTTGAGGGCCCTGACTTTCCATAAATCTTTGAAAACTTGGCTCTTCACTTAGACATTAAACTAGAGTAATTAGATGAGTGCATTCATAATGGTTTATAAAATTATACTGGTTAACCTTGAATTTATTATTTTTTATTTTTGTTTTGATTATTTCTTGTTCAGTAGTTTTTAATGTATTGGTAGCTGCCCAAAGTCACTATTTATGAATTAGGTAGCCATATAAAAATGGATATCTGGTTTGCAACAATCCCAATAATGATTACAGTTTTCAGTTACCACCACCTATTGGTCCTCCAGATTTTTTCAGCCTGATGTGGCAATCCTAATTGTATTTGAGCTTTGTGATTAATCTTAATAAATGTTTAATTTTTTACACATTAATATACCCCATTTTCAGCACTTGGAAATATTGTCACTCTAATTTATGCAAAAAGGTTAATTGACGCGTGAAAAGAATTTTAAATGGAAAAAAAGACACTGGTTATTTGAAATGCAAAAGCTTCTGATAAAAAGGAACGATCAATATATCTCAAAATTTCACATATGCCTCATAGGAAAATAAAGAAAAAAATGCTAATTCTGGCCGGATAATTTTTTAATAACTTGGCACTGCATGCTTTGTTTTGACAGATGAGTGTGTATTTAACTATGAGCCTCATAGATTATTCATGTATATCTCAAAGGTCTGGTGGCTGTGTCTTTGTATGTGGCTGTGTGCATTTCTGTGTGTGTGTATACATATGCCTATAAAATATCTTTTTAAGCTTTTTAAAAAAACAACAAAAACTAAGAATATAATAATTTTAGCAACCCCCCCAAAAATAGAATTTCTCAATTCCATACTCAATTTTTTTACAACAGCTGAAGTCTTATTATTTTATTAAATTGCTTAATACACAATTGCAACATTAGGAACAAATGTTGTAAAGACCATATCCTATTTACTTTTGTGATTATTATCCACAGTTTTTTTATTGCTCTTTAGTTCTCCCTCCCCCCCAAAAATCTTAGAGTGGTTAAGTGAGTTTTGCTCCATTTTTTTTTGCCACAGTTGATAAGTGAATCACTGTAGTTATTAAGTTAGTAACATGGTTGTTAAGTGAATCTGGCTTTCCCATTGGCTTTGCTAAAGGTCATAAGAGATGGTCGCATGGCTCGGGGACACTTCAACCATCATAACTACATGTCATTTGCCAAACATCCGAATTTTGAACACATGGCCACGGAGATGCTTCAACAGTCGTTAAGTATGAAAAATGATCATAAGTCACTTTTTTCATGCTGTTGTTTACTTAGAGGGTTCACTCAGTGAAATGAAAGGTTGTAAGTTGAGGACTACCTGTACATGACCAGGATGATAAATAAGAAGGATAGAGGAATATGAGAAGCATGGCATTAACTCATTTTGTAATTTGCAAGGATAGACCAGATTATATGATGGCCAAACTACACTCAGATAGTTAGGTATCAACTTGTCTCTCAGGAAACAAAAGAACTTAGTGGATGCAAATTAGTTTGTATCTAAACAAACAAATACTGTAAACCATGTGTTGCCCAAGACAAGCCTTTCGCTGACATGCCCCCGCTGGAGCCTGAATCTGCAGAGAAAGACAAGCAGGAGCTGGGGCTGATGGAGGTCACGGAGGTGGCCTCATTGGCTTCTGAGAAATGTGGGAAGGAACAGGAAGAGACAAGCCCAAGCCCCTCTGGCTTGGGATGGCTTGCCAGCAAGGAGGAACAGGAGCAGGACGACCGAGAGAGGGCAGGCAGTAGAAATGAGGAGCGACAGAGCTCAGGCAATGAACAAGGACCACTCCCTCCTGAACCCTGGCTCAGAGAGTGGAGAGGAGGCGGGAACAGTACAGGCCAACCCAACAACTTGCCCCACCCCTCTTCACAAGGCACACCTGGAGTGAGACTTAAGGAGATACTGTGGGGAGGGGCGTTTATTGGGAACAAACACTGAATTTGTGGAGTTTTGTGTGCCGTTGCCGACATCTGGCATTTGCAAAACTGTTTGCTTCTTCCTTGATTCATGGACTCATTACTTCTGCCTTGCTTATTGGACTCATTACTTGTTCCTTGCTTCATGGATTCATTGCTTATTCCTTGCTTCATGGATTCATTTTCTTGTTCCTTTGCCTCATTGGACTTGCTTTGAAGCCATTGTGCTAACAGTGTTTTGCTGGACTACTTGCAGCTAGGAGCTGCTGTGAGTATGTGTGAGTGCTTTGCTCTGGGACTTGCACAATGTGGGAGCATTTGAGGGAAAGTTGGAGCCTTCAAGGGAGTTTGAACTCTCAACTAGCTGTGTGACCTTCGTGCCTTGTCCCAGGTGATCACATTTGCCTTACATATGATGTCAAATGTGGCAGAGATGAATAATCATAATCCAGGATGTCTGCAGAGTGTGATAAAATAAAGATGGCAGCCATCATGGTCAATCAAAGCTCCATTGACTTTTTATGGGTAATCACAGGTTATCTCCAAAACTTCCGATCATTTATTTCAAAAGTCATTAGGTATGCTTTTCCGCATTATCATTACGATATGATAAATCTAAAAGATTGATTTTGCTTCAAATTTTGCCATTTAAAAGAAGAGCTACTACATTTCAAAGACTTGCAGGATTTCAAATATTTATGCTACAGTATTTATGACTGCCATCCGGGTGCATGAGGTCCAGAAAACCTATTCACCAGCCTGTATTAAAAAGCAAACAATACAAATAGCTTTCTTGAGTGAGCATCACTTTGCAGATGAATAAATGTAATAAAGGGGACTTTAAGTTGGTCAGGTTTCTCTCCAGATCCTACAAGACATGATACTAAATTTAAAAAAAAACACATTTTTTTAAAAACTCACTTAATCTATATTATTTGGCTTTGCTTTGTGAGACATCCTACCTTCCTTTTGTTTCTTTTTCTTAGCTGACTGTATTACTCATTGCAAGCAGAAGGCTGTGCTTAAGTTCAGTGAGCTGGAACTGCATATTGATAGGCAGACTAGGGCCACACTCAAAGAGTGATGCGCTTGGCAAGAAGCAGCACCTCGGGTTCAGGCAGAATACACATCTGTGCCTTGTTCTTAATGTAATACCCTTCATTATGTTTTTGGCTAAGAACACCTGTGCACATCCCTAAGAAGTCGGCCCAGGGCAGCCATTTTGATTGAGGTGATCTTAACAGCTTTCATTAAAACTGATGGCTCCAGTGGTCCCCAGCATTTCTGCCTCAGACAGAGTCTGCTGTATGGGTATTCCTACTATCAATCCCACTTTTTTCAGAGTTCCTAACCTAGCAATAAAAAGCTTGTTCAGTTCTGAGGTCAAGGTGCAGCCCACATACCCGTACGCATAAAGGCAAGAATTGCTGCTTTTAATTGCTCTGACTTTCATGTACTTTTTTATTCTGAAGCTATTATAAACTGGTAACATCAGTGGCAAATCGATGGGGGAAAAATTGCAAATCTAATGTTAGATAAATATAATATTTTGATGATGATGTGTAAGTGTGCAAACTTTTAGCAGGTGTATTATTTTTAGGCTACAGTTTTACCGGCTATAAACCAGAGGCTGGCAATTGGATTTCATTGTTCTTGACTTCTAGAAATGATATAATTACTCCATTGCAAATGATAGAGCTGGCTTCAGTTTTTAAGAATATTCATCAGAACATGGATAATTTAAAACAGTTAAGGAAATCAGGTCAAGTGTATCTGAATAAGAAAGTCCAGTAGCTAATTTGTCTGAAACTAACTTGTTGTATACCTTTTAGTAAATTACAATGGCTTTTCTGGTCTTTGAAATAAAAGAATTAAGGAAATTCTAGCATCTGGTACTGCCTTTTGGTAAAAGGTAAACAAATGAAAGGCAGTATGGAGTAGTGGTTAAGGTGCTGGTCTTAAACTATGAATTCTAATCCAGCCTTAGGCATGAAAGCTGATTGGGTGACTTTGAGCCAGTCAACCCAACCCACTTCACAGTGTGTTGTGGGGAAAATAAGAGGAGAAAGGAATATTTGGTATATTGGGCACCTTGAGTTATTTAAAAAATAATAAAAGTCAGGATAAAAATCTGATAAATAATTAAAATGATATGCTTCATTCCAGCATTCATTATGATAAGTGCTACAAATGTTTGAGTCCTATGATTTTTTGAATCACATAAATTAAAAATATTCACATTGAAGAAAGAATTGTAGAGCTGGGTCTGAGCTATGACAAGGAGAATAAGGTCACTGTTAATTAGTCATTTCCAATAGATGAAAATGAAATATACTGCAACACACATAATATGAATTACATAGTTATGCATGTTCTTTTAAAGAGACACATTGAATGTCAGGTGGCATACCAGTTAACTATTATTATTACAGTTGGTCACTCAGGTCAGCCAATTTTTTAATTTGGATTTGGCATTTTTATCCACCTATTGAGTCTTTCCCAAGGACCTGGGATAAATAGATGTTTGATGGTGGTAAAGGTATCATAACAGGATGTAAGCTGTTCCAAATGAAACTGCTTTTTGCAATTAACTGATGGTAATTTTGTCAATACTGATCATGGTGTTGAAATTGTGTTCCAGATGTTTTAGGATTGCATTGGTCCAATCTTTGCTTTCTTTTACCAAATCGTTCTATTTTCAGGTCTTTGTACTGTTTATTATTATTGCCATACTGTTTCTATTGAGGCTGCAAAATGCCTTCAATATGTATGTGTATGTAAATGTAGGTGAATTACTGATTTTTATTCTCTTTATATTGGGTATTTATCTTTAAACCACCCAGCATCACTGAGATCGAGTTGGAAAGCTATATAAATTTGTCTGGCTCTCTGTCTTTTAGAAAACAGTACAATGGACTTTTATGAAAAATTACAAGAGAAGTGAGGAAAGGGGTTGTCTTCTTAGCCAAAACCTGTTAATTCTTCTATCTACGGTATTTTTTTTCTTTAGTGATACTGTCTACTTTGAGGTATTTTTCAAGGGAAATTAATTGTCTTTTTTAAAACAAAACCACTGTATTAAATTTTGCTATTTAGCCTTTAGCTTAGATTACAAGATTAGGATTTTGTTTTCCTATCCTTGATTACCAATTGTCCTCTAGGAGGCAGTGTAAATCTTGAATTTCCAAAATGCTGAACCTAATGTCCAGAAACCTTGCCTAAAACATGCTTCTAAACATTTATCCATGTTATTTGCAGTTTTGGAGGGGAGCTATTCACAACAAAGAGAAAGAAGACAGATATGTAAGACCGCACATCAGTTGTCATTAAATACATATTTATTTCAGATTGATATTGTCATGGGAGGAACTAATAATTGCAGATAATTTGAAAAAAATGTGAATAAAGATGATGATCAGTCATTTCATGAAATGCCTGTTTTGCTAGCATTTATTTGAGAATTCAGGAATTTGTTCTCTTATCACAGTGTATGCTGTAGTGAGCACTTTATGCATCTTCTGACTAAAGTATCAACTAGAGAGAAAGAAAAACTTAGTATGTGTTGAAAGTAAAGTGCACTTAATATGTGCTGAAGCATACTGCACTTCAAATGTAATTTCATTATATCTTAAGAGAACTGCAGTCCATGAAAGCTTATGTCATAATAACTTTCTACGTTTTTAATGTGCCACAGAGGCCTCTGTTTTCATTGCAAAAGACTAACACTGTTATTTCTTTGAAAATTGTGACATGTTTACCGATATCCTAAAGCATATTTGTCTGAAGCAAAGTCCTGCTAGAATTCATGATCCTTCCTTTCATGTAAAGTATTCTTATAAAATACTGTTTTTTTCTGTGAATGAAGGGTCTGCAAAAAAAGGAGGAAAAAAAAAAAGATACAAACCAATTTCTTTTGTTAGTCTGGAATGTCCAGTTCTGTGTTTAGTGCATAGAAATGTGTTTTACTTAAACTAGTTCTCCCTAAATTAAGCAATGACCTCACCTTATTGGAGAAGGCCTATTGTCTGGCATGATAGTTTGATTGATTGATTAATATGGATTCTTTGGGCTAGCATCTGGAAGGCCTTGGGGTGATAGTTTGTGTGTCAACTGAACTCAGTATAAGTCATGTTGGAAAACCACCTTTTAGAAGAATTTGTGAGGAAGACAATGGTATTATTTGCCCAGTTATTCACATTTGTGAATGGCTGACCTCTTAACATTTTCTGCCTTTAGACTTTTGCAATTTTACTCAACAGTGATTGATTTATGCTAATAACATTAAAAAGCAGGAATGTTATTGAAACTGTTCATACTATAGGAGGCATCTTTCAGGGTTTCTCTTTTTTTAGTTCAAATTACCATAGTGTATTGTGTGTAACTATTTGCAGTATGTTTTTGTTTCTATTGATCTCATTGTGCAGCCCAGTATTGATCTTGTATCGGTTGAATTCAACAGAAATAGGTTCTAAAATTCCAAAGAAGCATATACAAAAAGTGTACAAAACTAGGAGGAGGGAAGATAAAAATGCAAATTACTAATATAAAAATACAGATTACTAATAGCTGTTTCATTGGCTTGTCAAAAACATTATGTTTAATAGATGTAAACCTAACATATTGAAATGTAGAAATATTATATACCATATCTTATTGCTTTTAACAATTTGAATATCCAAATGTTCACTTTTAAATTCAGAAGAATTACACTGCATGAGTACTTACTTTGATAATAAAAAAGCTGAAACTTCAACTGCAATTTATGAGGAACAAAGTTCATACCTCTACATTTTATATTTAATATGAAACCTACATTTCAGTGAAGGCTCAAGGTAAATCTCACAGCAGATCTTAATAACTATAGATTATGCTTCATGAAAATAAGGCACAAATTATTTGCTATAATGTGAATACTTAAGGTCTCCCACACTTGCAATCTCCAGTGGTTCCAATGGTTTATTGTGATGTTGTGTGTTACTTGGATATACATTATAGCCAAGCTAGACTTGTATTTATAGTACTAGTTTTCCAATAATATTACCCAAGAGTGAACTTTTTCAGTAATAGCCCCTGACCTATAATGTATGCAGTAGAGAAATCTTTCCACAGAAAGATTGGCTTGGTATCTGCTGTGTTATAATAACTAGACTAAGGAAACATTTTCTTAAGTTGCAATTCACTTTTGCCATGGTATTATTTTTTCCTATTGTTGCTTAAACTAACTGTTCCTTTTTTCTGCATGTCATTTTTTATTTTCTTTTACAAAGGTATAGAAGCTTTTACCCCTGAAGTGACAAACATTTTAGAAAAACCTAGGGGAAACATGTAGTAATAAGATACTTAAAAAGTAGTTGATTTCCACCTTAGTGGAGGACTGAATAAAACTTTAGCTAAGCTGGAGGTCTTGGTTGGTCATCCTATATGATAAGGACAAAAGTGGAAGTGAAGCTAAGAGTTATCCACAGTGAGGGTAAGAATGGGTGGGAGCATAAGGAAAATGAACCAATTTGGAAGAAGGACCTCTCCCATCAATAAAATAGCGAGAATCTACTTCAGTATTGTTCTAACTAAAAGTGTAAGGACACGATTACAATTTTAGATGGCTTCACCATCAACTGATACAGCAAGTAATCCTCTGGATATGGAAAAAATATTGAATTTTCATAAATAGACCTGAAAGTAATGCTATAGCTAGAACAAAATTGTCTAATCACTAATGATTTTAGTATTTAAAAATGTTCATAATTTTTTAAGAATATATACAGTTATGACATAAACTGAGCATTATGTTTCGAAAAGTGGAGGTTGTGAAACCAGAAATGAAGCATAAAAAGTTCCAATTTAGGAATGAGTGAACTTAGGTAGATTGAAATAGCTTATTTTAAATAAAACGATAACATGATATATTATTCAGGACATGAGACCATGTGGTGGAATGGAATAGCAATGACACTCAAAAAGTATGCAAAAGATACAAAATACAACATTAAGAATGAATATAGTCCTATTTTTTATGATTGAAAGGCAAAAATAGAAAAAACAGGAACAGGGAATTATAGGAAGATTTAGATTGGATGGATGCAATAATGAGGAAATAGGTTAATAGAAGTTTATGAAGATAATTATAGTCGTGATTAAAAGCTTGGGAGCCCTTTTGAATTTTTGAAATTTCTGCATAAATATGACCTAAAACGTGATCGATTCTCCACCGAAGTCCTCAAAGTAAACAAAGAGAACCCAATTAAATCAATGAGTAAAAAAAAACATTATACTTGTTCATTTGTTCATGAATAAAAAGGATGCTTGGTAAAATAATAATGTGAAAAGTCTGTATAAGAAAAAAAATGCATGTTCTGGGTGCTCCACATTTTGCTCACACTATTGCAGCATGAACTGCTGTGGTGTCCAGGTTCTTTCCAGATATTTATTAAATTATTCCCTGCACATTATGTATCTGAATGAAGACTTAAATAGTTGAGAGCTAAAAATAAATAGATGCAACAACGTAGTCCTCCACCTTATCTATTTCCCCCTAATTGGCCATTGATTGGAAGCATCCAAAACAAGTGTATTGGAAGTAGATAAGACCTGGCTTCAGTTCAACTACAGAAACAAGCTATACAGACACTGGAGTTGAAGATAATCCAAACTCAATTGCAGGAAGTACGATTTCACAGATTGGTCAATCTGTGCTGACCAATGTTTTGACACTGAGTTCCAATGTCTGGAACTCACCACCTGATTCTGTTGCTACCTGCTCAAACCCCCACTCCTTTACCCTCAAACTAACCTCTATTGACCTTACCCCATTCCTGAGAAGTCTGTAAGGGGCATGCATAAGTGCATAATCGTGCCTAACGTCCCTGACCTATTGTCCCCAATTATTAGTTCCTATTTCTCGTATTGAAATTTATGTTTATTCTTGTTTCTGTTGTATTGTAAGCTTTTGACAAATAAATTAAATTAAATAAATAAATAAAGATTGATCAGACCTCCCAGGTATACCAGACAGGAAACATGACTAGGTGAACTAAGTCTATTTCATTGTAAGGCTACATTAACAGAACCTTGCAAAGTGCCAACTTTCTACTACCATTTATAATTGCTTAATCCAGTAGGGTGAATTCTTCCTAAATTTCCTCCTCTTACTGTTAAGCTATTAGGGGCTCCTGCTTGTCTGATTTGTTTCCCTAGGTACATCTCATTTGTGTGCAGATCAGCTTTAATATCTATTATTGCTGATCTTGGACCATAATAAAATTATTATATGTTAATTAACCATAAAGAGGTCATCAATCCAATCTACTCTGTAACTATAATTATAAAATGCTTTGATAGTAAACTTCTGGGAAGGGTAATACTAATGCTGTCCTCAAATATCTACATGAATCCCAGATACATTGTTCCGGGGCAGCAGGAAGATGGTAAAATCATCCAATTAACACCATTAACAAACAAATAAAACCTTACTTGTTCTGGGCAGAAGGTTCTAGCACCTTTCAGTAAGAATCTTAAACATTCTTGAGAAGCCCAGGAGCTTCAGAAAGACTGAGCAAGGGAAGGAAAATTTTAGCCCAAAACCTGTTGGAGGGTGAATTATTCTGTTCTTTTCCATATCTGAGAGGCGACATACCAAATTTCAGTTTTCCGGTAATTATCTTTCTTATATAATGCTGTGTTACATAATACATATAATTGCTCAAAATGTCTAAGGCTTTCTAAACTTTTCTTTCATGGTTTAAATCACTTGTAATTTCAGTTAAATCAGGTTTTAATTTTTTAAAAGTAATTTTTATTTACTGTGTTTGCAGTTTATCCCCTTAAAATGAAAGCTGTTTGCCTAAAGCAAAAATTTATTAAAATAAATTAAGATAAAATAAAGATTTTATTAGGTTTAGAAAATAGAGCTTTAAAAACAATAATTGGAGATATACAGTATTCATCTCCCTAGGACTCTTTGAGAAAACATTGATTATTTTTCACCATTACTTTTTTTAAAAAAGTCTTTGATTTGATCTCATTCAGGCTGCAATTACAATAAATTGCTTCTATAGGTCCCAAACAGACCCAATTGTGTTAGCCTTATTTCTGTATTCAGGTGTTACATAAATAACATTTAGTAATTATTGCTTCCTGTGAACCTCTTCAACCTTAGGGAATTATCTGCTATTTTTAAGACCTATGTACAATTTGTGCCCTTATTCTTGACCCACTTCTATTATTGCTTTCCACGTAGAATACAGTGAGGTTGTATGTGAAATATCTCTTTTAAGATTGCCCAGACTAGTATTAAATGTGTTTGATTAATTTTAAATATTCGTTGACCATTTCTCCCAATTGGTGTCCAAAGATTCAATTGCAAATTGGGCATCAAGCAATTCAACGTAACTAGTTGTTAACAATCCAAAAACATTCCAAAAGAAAGAAGGAGGGAAAAAAATAAAAATTTTGAGGAAGAGAGAAACTTAATATAAATTGCAAAGAACTATGCTCCCAGCAGTGATATAAAAAGTGCATAAATTGTAGCCTAGGTAGGCTCTTCTTCTCATAGACTCAAGCTAGATATTTTTCTTCTAATTTTCATTGCAACATATTTAATCTATCCCACCTAAGTGTTCTATTTAATTAAAGTTTCCTTTGATTCCTCATAATTGAAGATAGGTGTATTTTGTGAGTAAATATAGTATATGTTGTGAAAGTGTTGGGGCGCGATTCTCCTAAAAGTAAAATTGAATCCTTGTGTCGGTGCATTCAGAAAATTTCTGGTCATTTGTACATCTTATCAGTACAGGTAGTCTTTGACTTACAGCAGTTCATTTAGTGACCGTTTGAAGTTACAATGGCACCAAAAAAATTGACTTATAACCATTTTTCACACTTACAACTTTTGCAGCATCCCCATGTTGACATGATAAAAAATCAGATGCTTGGCTGACTTATATTTATGATGGTTTCAGTGTGCCATATGATGGTTGCAGTGTGCCAGGGTCACGTGGTCTTCTAACAAGCAAAGTCAATGGGGAAGCCAAATTCACTTAACAACTGTGTTAAGTGAACTAAGTGTTAAGGTTCACTTAACAATTGCAGTGATTCACATAACAAGTATGGCAAGAAAAGTTATAAAATGGGGCAAAATTTACTGAATAAATACCTCACTTAGCAACAGAAATTTTGGGCTCAATTATGGTCATAAATCAAGGACTACCTGTATTAGACGAAAGTGTGAGTGGAAATTTTAGGTGTGCCTTCTGTCTGGTAAGGTCCCAAATATTATTCTATCACTTTAACACAGGGGTGTAGAACTTGTGGCATCATGGCGGCGTCACATGACATATCACAACTTTTTCCCCTTCACTAAACTGGGCATGGGTGTGGCCAACGCGTGACGCATCCAGCCTGCAGGCCACATGTTTGATAATCCTGTTTTAACATGATACAAAATTAACATGAAACCAGGATTGAGAAAAAATATCCCTGCACAATTCCTATTCACTGTCAGCTATTCACTGTAATAATATATAGTATTTTTCACTTTTCCAATATTAATAATTTTAACTTAAGTGGCCTAAGCTTTCTGTTTGTGGGCATTTGCATATTTGATAGGAGAAAATAAGGCACTGTGCTAGCTTTCTTTTGTATAGGAAGAGATTGCTGTAGTAGATTCATGCTGTTTGCAGTTTTATAGACCATAAATATTAAAAACTATTTATAGTTATTTGATGGATATGTTGCAAGAATTTTAACTTTCCTGATTTATCTTCCCCTTTAGAGTTTGCAAATGTGTCAATGGATTGGATGCTTAAAGTGAAATTTATCTTTTCCCCTTAGAAGCAGAAACAAAATCTGAACAAAGATCTAAAAAGAGACTCTTCAACATATACTTGGCTTACTTGGCCCAAGATACAGTGAGCCACTGAGAATTAGTGTTTACCACTGTGTACCCTGGCATCATTCTTCTTCCTCTGCAGCTGTTATTTACCAAGCAGTATTTGTACTGAATGTTGCTGGCAGGACACGTGGTCTACTAATGCTGAGAAGGATTGAAAAATGCTCACACTAGTCCTGCTGCTAGCTATTTAAATGCTTTCAATTTAGATAAAATTATATAGTGACATTCCCTACCATAAGAAGCTCAAGATAGTTTACTTCAAATTTCATTTTTATTGTGAAATACAAATCAGGCAGAGTTTTGTTTTTTATGAAACTAGCTTGCTCGTGCTTGTTGCCTTTAGGCATCTACTCTAAAGAGCAATTTGAACAGATTTTGACAACCAATATCTATCCACAAATCCAAAGGGATTCTTCTGGAGGAAGGATTCCTACTCTGACTCTTTCACCCTTCATTAAAAGAATGGAAGCATAATCTGAACTGGAGCTGGAGACCACAAAAAAATGTTTCAATGAAGTCCTAGCAGTTTCATAAAGCTCTTTCACAATAGAGAAGGCCTTAAAAGCTTTATTTGGGGCATTGAGTAAATGCCCCAAATAAGGTTGCAACTCCTGTTTTTTTGGAACATAACAATTATCTAAATTATTACTTTAAAATGTGTCCAAACTCATCACTACTTTGCTTTGTGGTATGAACACACACAACCCACAAATCGGTATTGACATCCTAAAGTACTGAGCAATTAATACAAAAGTAAGTTGGTGGTTCATATTACATGGGGAAAGAGTTTGAACTTGGATATTATGGGTCATATGAAAAAATTGATCATAGAAATCCTATTTTGCTTAATGGTAGTCTCAGAACGTATCATCTATGAAAAGCAATTATTTTGATTTATAATTCTAAGATAGCAAATTTCCAGAGCTATCATATTTATTTTAGCATCCATTTGAAAATGAATATGAATCTGCTAGGTAGAGATACCATATACAAAATCTGGAATATAAATTTCATATAAAGTTATTTTTACTATTGCTAGTCATTTTTAAAACAGATATTATTAGCAATTGAAGATCTATCCATCCATCCATCTGTTCTGTATAACTTGGAAGGTTCCAAGTAGTCTTTTCTGGTTGGCCAGAAAGTCCAGTAGTGGATTGGTTCATTAGGAACCAATCCAAGGAGCCGCTCAAAGGCGGCAAAGTTAAAACATGTCATTGGCTACAAGCCGCAGGCAAGCCCTCTATAAAAGGGCTGCACGCGGCTTGAGCCAATGTTCGTACTGTTGCTGTTAAGACTAATAGAGTTATTTGTGGAACCCGTCCTACTCATACATCTTTTCGGGACCAGAAACACTGGGACGAGGATGGGTTTCCTAAAGCAGAGACACAACGCAGCGGCAAGAAATACAACCCTACGTAACTATAATCGCTCGTACAATCGCCCACCCACACTTTTAACCCCAATGAAGAAGATTGGGAGTCTTTATATTGATCACTTCCTGATGTTCTGAGAAGCAACAAATGAGAAAATTTCACGTCAAAGAGAAGAGTCTGTCTTCCACAACACATTGTGGTCCAGCTGTGTTCAAAAATGCAAAAGCAATTGGCAAACGCCCATGACGTGAAACAGATGACCTGGCTCGAGTTTAACGATGCTAAGCGGCTCACTATGCGCCGGTTGTTTCCAAATCTTTATAAGAGGCACGAAGTTTTTATAAAAGACAAAGGGAAAGACGAGAACCATTGCAGATTTTGTGGCAGCTCTCGCATCTGGGAGGAGCCTGTGAGTTTCCAAATATGAATGAGGCATGCGAGAATCGTGTCGCGTGGTTAGGTCTAAGGACTCTACTTTACAAACGCAAACCTAAACAGACCTAAACATAGACTGTGGCAGAAGCAATCGGGAAGCCACTCTGCTGAAGCGCAAAGCAAACAGCGGCCACAGAACTAATGAATGCCAATCCTGACACAATGACCGACCCAGCTGCAATAAAGCAAGCTGCCACAACCACACACCACGAAGACCTAGAGGAGGTCATCAGCGAAGAAGATGACGTTGAAGGATCATCCCTTACGCACCCAAAAATGCCAAAAGAAGAAGAAATTGGCGGGAATGCGCGTGGCTGCGAGGAAACCACCCCGAGCCGAAGTGTAGGTCTGTGATGCCATCTGTCTGGCTTGCAAGAGGGAACACTCAAAAGAGTCTCCCATCGTAAGACAGGCAGTCCTTAGCAGACACCGGTAATTCCCAACAAAAACTGACCCGAGCAGAAACCGATAGAAATAGGGAGCACAGCAGGAACCAGCAACCGAGAAACTCACCTAGACTGTCCAACTATCGGAAGCACACAGAGGAAACGGGAAAGAAGTCAAAATTGATAGTAACCATTGAAGGAAGCCCTTGTGAAATGAGGTTGACTCAGGGATCTTTCCTATCAATGGTGTCTTGGAACAACAATAGGCGGTTGTTCCAACATAAAACAAAAGAACTCAAGAAACAAAATTATCCAAGACTACCAGGAAATAGAATTCCCATGGTAGGTTTAGGAAACTTCCAAAGTCACTACAAACAACACGCCGAGTCCTGCCGGCTGACTATAGTCGATTGAGACCAACCAGCCTCCGGCATTGAAGGTTCACACCATTGGGCAATATGGGATTGGACCGAGTAACCCGAATGCCGCAAGCGGATTGGGAAGAGAACCTGCTACACGAATTCCAGGACGTCTTCGACGGCAATCTAGGCAGTATCGGGACCTCAAATTTCTTAGCTTAGATCCCCAGCCGAGCACCAAGAAGTTAAAAAGCCAGACGAGTCCCTTTGCATTTAAGCCCATAGATGAGCAATTAACAAATTAGAATTGAACAAGGCGGTGCAAGACCATAGTAGACACACGCAGTGGGAAGACACCAAATAGACACCTGTAAAAACCTGACACAGTCTGTGTGCTCTCGCGAGACTACAAGGTTACCCGTGAACCATCGCGCTGCAGCAAAGCCAGCATACCCGGTACCAGTCATGCAGTCACTTACTGCACTCATTTGGGGAGGAAAATTTTTTGCGAAATCGATTTGGAATCAGGCATATCAGACAGCTTCCAGTAGACCCACTAACGCCGAGGCACAAACAAAAGGTAACGAATAGAAGGGGCACATTCAAATGTAACCAGGCGCTTCAAGTTCTGAGAGTATAGCATTGCCCCAGGGTATTTACGCCAAAGTCCTCATGGAACGCCTGATATAACGGGATAAGGGTCGTCCATACTTTGATAGACTTTCCTAATTTCAGCGAAAAACACGACCCAATTAAAGAAGAAGACTAAGAGAAAGTACTAAACCAATTTAGAGAATCCAGCCTAAAAGTAAAAAAGGAAAAATGCTTCCTGGCTAATGACACGCATCAGAAATTTAGGGTTATTTGAGTTGACAAACAAGAGTATCACCCAACAGACAAAAAAGTCAAAGATTAAAGAGCACCCAGCAAAAACATAAAACGGACTCTACAGGCAATCTTGGGTCTGATCAACTTTTAATACGTATTCCCTCCCCAACAAAGCAATGATAGCAGAACCATTACACGTGTTGCTGGAAAGAACTGTCTGGACATGGGTCATAGAAGAACAAAATAGGCATTCCAAAGCGAATAAGAAAGTACTTATATTAACCTCAAGACCCATTCTTATTCAGTTATAATAGCACTTCCATTGGACGGTCACCTGTGAGCCTCCCTTTCGGAGCGAGGGCCATCCTGAGCCACCAATTTACCTACGGGAGAGAGAGCACCCATCGGTCCTTTTTACTTGAAAACCATCTCCAAAGCGGAACCGCAACTATAGGCCAGCCTAGAACAGGGGGCCCTGGCAATCGTCGCCGGAGTTAAACGTTTTCAACGAATACCTCTATGGAGGACATTTTCCATTCGTGACTGACATAAGACATGTACTGAGGAGGGATTTGGCAGAGGAACAAAACACCACACGAAACATTCCATCCCACGGATGACTAGGTGGTCAGACTTGCCTGGCCCGCCTATTCATGAAACCTTGCTGCATCGACCCGGGAACAAATCACCGCATGCCAGACCTAGTTAAGCCGAGCACTCATTGACAACCATAGAGGACGACCGGCTTCCAATCACCGCCGCCCTACAAGTAGAGACCTGCCCGTGAACTTCCATTGTCTGCCAATGATGTCGCCAGACCCACAGCGAAAGACCCAGTGACTGCCCAACCGTATTGACTTGGTAGGTAAAGGGGCTGGGGGAACCCAAAGAACTGGAAGGTTTTAAAACCTTTTTGGGACCAGACAGACGAACTGTCAATACAAAGGGGTGTTTATTGTGGGGAGATTGGGTGGTATTCCACAGAATTGCAGGAAGAGGTGTTGGGTATGCTACTATGAGGGCCCCAGGTATTTAAAAATGAAAAGCCTGGCCAGGAGCTATGTCTGTGGCCTGGTATAAAGACAAGGATAATTGAAACGTGGGTTGCAAACATGCCACAAGTGTCAGAGAGCTACGACCCGAGCACCACCAAGCAAGCCAACCATACGGACTGGAGAAGACCCCATGAGGCCCTTGTCTCGAACTCCCATATTGATTTTGCAAGGAGAAAAAAACAAACGAGAGAGGAAAAAGAAAAAAAAAAAAAACAACAAACCCCACCACACCACTCCTGAAAAAAAGAAAAAAGAAAAAAAGAAAAGAAAAAAGAGAACACCCCGAAAAAGACCCCCCCCCCCCCACCAGGGAGGCAATATGTTATTCTTATAGTCCATAGATAGCATATTCAATTGGTTGGAGGTTATAGTAAATGTCAGATTCACACAACGACACTGTTAAAACAGCCTGAAACAAATGTTTGCAACTCCTGGTTACCTATGTAAATTGTATCCGACAACGGGGCACAACTAATGGATATACAATTCAAACAGTACTTAGCATCCCTGGGTATACGCCATGCATAACCGCGCTGGAGCCCACTCGCACGAATGGTAGAGGCCTGAAACGAAATGGTCGAGGTTTACCAAAGACTAGAAAAATGGACGCGTGGGGATCCAAGACAAAGCTGACCCGCTTACGTTATATAAAAACCCTAGCAAATCCACATCACTCAGAGTACAAACAACAATGAGCCCGGCAGAATTGTTAATGGGGGAGGAAACTCAGATCCCCATTTAGATGACTGCATCCCAATGATCTACTTCTGGAGACCCCCCCGACTTTCCAGCCGATACCGCAATTTGAAGTACGGCACATGTAGTAGGTGCAAAGAATTTTACCGGGATCTCTCTGCTTTCCAGCCACATCCACACAATAACAGGCCACTCGGGGGGTCTACCATGACTGAGAGCTGTGGATGGAACTAGAATAGAGTGGAAGCAGCACAGTAGATCAGACTTCCATTCCCGAAACATTGGAGCGTAAAACGACCATGCAACTCAATAATAAAAATACGATGAAAACAAACAATGCCGGGGGGAAAGCAACAAACACAATAAGAAAGGGTGTGCAAGAATGAACCAGTTGAATTAAATCTAGAACATATAATCACGAAAAAGAGCACTTACGGTTAGATGAAAAACCATCAAGAGGAGGTAGTTCACAAGCGAAAGGGAAGCCGTCCTGAGGGCAAGCCAGGCACCAAGCTCAAACGTACAGCCCTGGTTGTAACCCAGGAGGGAGTGGAAGACCGCCAGCAGAGCAAGCTCAAGTGAGGTAGCGGCTAATGCTGACTCACCTTCCAGGCAGTTTCCATGGAGACGAGCCGGAAGACAGTCGATCCCGCGACCGGGAAACGTTGAGCTAGGCGAGAAATGAGCCGCGCAGGGTCATCTAGGACCAGAAGAAGCCCACACCTACCTGTGCGACTACGTCACTCACGAAGGACTGAACTAAAGGGGAGAGGGTGTTCTGTTAACTTGGCAGTTCCAATAGTTTTCTGATTGGACAGGAAACCAGTAGTGGATTGGTTCATTAGTCAATCCAAGAGCCGCTCAAAAGGCAACAAAGTTCACAATGAGTCATTGGCTACAAGCGGCAGGCAAGCCTCTATAAAAAGGGCTGCCGCGGCTTGAGCCAAAGTTCCGTACTGTTGCTGTTTAAACTAATAAGAGTTATTTGTTGGAACCCGGTATAACCGCACGTATTTTCCGGATGGGACAACCATCCATACTAATCCATCCATGAAAAACAGAAAATAACACGGATCATTTTTTAAGTATAATGTAATTATCCTCAGCAACCCACTCAGTTTATTCTAATCCAGCATCTTAATAAATAGAAAATCAGTTTTGTCTCTGAAGGAGATTTTCCCATATAATCCCATTTACATAAAGCCTATTGATGAAA
>BHFT01045201.1:0-43327 GCA_004320025.1 Laticauda laticaudata | reverse complement strand
ATCTTCCTCCTGCACATTCTTTTCCAGTCGAGTTCTTCTTTGTGGTGGCCATTTCTGACCACCGCTTCAACCACCTTCGGGAAAGGGAATAATGGCCAACTGGGGAGGAGAGATGTGGTTCTCCTCAACCCTGCAGGCAGTCTCCCCCCTCTTCATCACCTTTATGGGGTGGCTTAGCCCTGAAGCCAGCCGGCTCGGGGCGCTATAGTGGTGAGCACGGATCGAAGCCTCGCAAAGACGAGGTTTCGGTCTGTCACTGAAGAAGCTCAAACCGGAAGTCCATGTTTAGGCATTTTTAAAAATAATTTTTCAACAACTGTTCATTTTTTGCAACAGACGACAAATTATTATTTTTCCACTGGAATATGCTCATCATAAAAATTTCCTATCTTTAGGGAATGTTCCCAGGGACAGAAATTCAACTTCCTGGCCTAGATTTTTGGTATTTATGCATAACTTGCAATTATTCAGTCCATTTTTCTAGTCGTACTATTCATTGCATTATTTAATATATCTATTATTCAGTTCATTCATGCAAGAAATATATACACACATTTATGTCCCAATCTTTAATGTGAGGGCATTCGTTCCAAAACATATCCATTAATACAGCAGCAACCAAAGGGAACGACCATGTCTTTCTGTTCACTCTTGAACCATTCACTAAATATTGCATGTATTCCCACACATGCTTTACTTCCATTATGTATAGATATCTTTCAAGACCATATTTGCATAAAACAGTAGTATCAAATTTTTCTTCTTATATTCATACATTTCTCAATGCCCTGCTGAAGAGCAAAACTCTGGTCTATGCCATTCCATGCCAAACTTCATTTTCCAAACTTTGTTGTCATTTCTTGTACTCTTTACATCTATAAAAGTCTGTGGGTACATCTGTTAGGAACAAGAGGAGGAAGGGCTGTAAGCCAGTATAACATTCAGATAAGAGGCAACCCAGCCCATAGAAATAAGACTACCTCAAAGTGCTGAGAAAATCAGGTCTGTGCCTGCCAAATATCTTCTCATGTACTATTAACAAACAGCCCTCTTATGGATTTTACATTTAGTTTATTTAGTTTATTTATAAACATTATTAGCCATCCATCTTGCCACCATGGTAGCTCTGGGCAGTTTACAATATTGAAGTCTTTTAAGCTTTTTCTTCATACTGGTGAACAATAATATCATTCATACATGCTTTACCCAAACAGGCACAACAGCCCCATAAGTGAGTAACATTCATATTGTAAGGTTTCTCTAATTACTATGACAACTGCAAGCTTCTTTACAGCTTTTATGATTTCTTTTCATTGTTCTTTTCCTTGAAACACTTACAGCATTATTCTCAATTCTACTTTTTCACTTATTGTGGCTGGATTACACAGCCAGCCAGATACTTAAATTGCATTTGGTATTTTTACCCACCTATAATGTCCTTCCTTGGGATAGGGATAGGTTGTCCTTTGATGGTGTTAAAAGTATAATCACAGCAGTGGTGGGATTCATCTTTTTTTCTATCGGTTCCGTGGGCATGGCTTGGTGGGAATGGCAAGGGAAGGATATTGTAAAATCTCCAGTCAGAAGTGGTATTTGCCGGTTCTCTGAACTACTCAAAATTTCTGCTACCGGTTCTCCAGAACTGGTCAGAACCTGCTGAATACCACCTCTGAATCACAGATTGTAGGGTGTTCCAAATAAAGCTGCCTTTTCAATCGACTGATGGTGATTTTATCAATGCCAATGGTGTTTAAGTGTTGCTCCAGATGTTTTGGGATTACACTCAAATTGTTTACTTATTACTAATGCTTCCTTTCAGATATCATCTTCTCATTGAATTTGATTTTCAATAGAGATAATTATTTCTTACATTTCAGACTTTGTATATTTGTAATGGGTAAACAATTTTCTTCCAGCTGGCCCTGATTGTTCAATAGTCAACAGCCCTGAGTCCTGCACCCCATTTGTCACCAAAACCTATCATTGTTCTTGTTGATCAGGTTGGTGACTGATTCAGTGTGAATTTGTGTACATTAAGTCTCACCCAGAGGTATTCAGCAGGTTCTGATTAGTTCTGGAGAACCAGTAGTGGAAAATTTCAATAGTTCAGAGAACTGGCAAATACCGCTTCTGACTGGCCCCGCCCCCATCTATTCTCTGAGTCCCAGCTGATTAGCTCGGTTTCTTTTGTTGCCCTGCACAGGAGAATAGAGCTGGAAAGCAGGTAGTGGGGTGGGGATGGAATGGGGTTTTGTAGTAACCTTCCTCCCGGAGTGGGGAGGGAATGGAGATTTTACAGTATCCTTCCCCTGCCACCCCACTAAGCCATGCCCACCAAGCCATGCCTACAGAACTGGTAGTAAAAAAAACCTGAAGCTCACCCCGGTCTCACCATATTTATCTTACTTCTCTGATGAGACTGAGCAAATATGGTTAAACCTGTGGCATAGCTCTTATTCTCTTTGGAGCATACATTCCCCATAACTTTGTCAAGATAGTGCTTCACTGGAGGATTATTATTATTATTTCTCTAAAAATCTCTAAAATAACATTTTTAGCATCCTCTTACTTTCCACTTCCACTCCCAAAGTAATTTTATTTCTTACGTATTTTAATTCCCTTCACTCTTCTTGAGATTTCTATTCTAGTTGTCTTCATTCACTTCTACATTTTTCTTTCCTTCAAAATCATTCTCCATTTTCTATTTGCTCTCTTTGCTTTGGTTACATTTTTTGGCAAACTTCATTTACTCTCTCCATTGGTTTCTTTGTTCCTCTTCCTGGCTCTTTTTTTTTTTTGCAAAAGAGGAGGTGGAAGAGTCCCCAATGAGAGGCTTACAATCTAGACCACTTGTAACAATTCTACATAAGATGCTCTGCTGCTAACTCACTGCTGAATTAATGCTCCAGCTTTGCTAATGACTTCACTTTGATCCTCCTCTTGTGGAGAGCAAGAAAGCTGTTACCATTGCTTCTGCCACTTCTACTCAACCAGACTGCTAGCAACAGCAGGAAAAGGACAACACAGACTCGAAAATGTTTCGTTTTCTTTTCTCGCCCCAGTTAGACCTTCTTTGACCTGGAAGCTGGACACTTAAGCAGAAGCCATGGTTGCTAACACTGGGCAGCTTGGATCACCTTCTAGATGGCTTTTCTGACTGTCCTGCCTCAGGGATTTATCTTAGCTAGACTGGGAGAAGGTAGACCCAGGAAAAAAAATAGGGGCCAATATTTGCTGGCAAGAGAAATCTAAGACTTCTCTTCCACAGAGAGCCTACAGAGGAAAAGGTGACAGATGAGTGTGCATTGGTCTTCGAGATAGGGTGGGGTGGAGTTCCATCAGACTACCTAAAAATATTCTCCCACCCCAACTGTCCTATTCATCCAGTGAATTATGACCCACAGTTTGTGAACTCCTGCATTAAGCATAGATGCTTAAAGGAGTTTTATTCTATATCTACTTACTAAATTTATACAACCTTCCATCTCATTGTTGTGACTCTGTATGGCTTACAAAGTAAGAAATAAAAAAAAAACAATAAAAGTAATCATAACAACCAATAGAGACAACTCTAAAAACCATATGGGGAGGGGGAGTAGGATACACTTAAAAAAAGATCAAGAGTCTTAAAGAAAACTTCATATAAATTATGACAAAGCCTGTCAGTTTGGGAATGCTGCCAAACCTTACTTAAATCAGTGTTACGCACTATTTTGCAGGTCCGGTCATGTGTATACTGTGTATGTGTATACATACTTGTAAGAGAGAGGTCTTATTCATTGGGGCGGGAGCTCTTTCCTTCAACTTCAGTCATCCAGTGACCACACCTGTTGTTATAGTTGCATCTTGCTTACATTATTAAGATATAATTGTGATGACTAACAGGAAGAAGTTTTCCTTAAGTACACAGAGAATGTGACTGAAAAAGGCAGGATTAATCAAAACATCTGCTTTTCTTCATAAAGGACAAGATGGGCAACTGATCTAAATATATTTGGTGACACCAATTCAAAACATTTACTTTACAAAAACAACTCATAGGCCAGTCCAATAATAGTAGTGACTCATAATACCACTACTTACAGTTGCAATTTATTCTTGAAAATGTTTTATTTCCCTCTATCATCTCCTATATCCTGAGGCTTAAGCTTATACAAAACTAAGTAGCTTGAAGGTTGACATATAATATATAATATGCAGAAGACTTTTCCTTCATGAGGATTTGGGAAATATAGTTCAGGTCCACAGTTACCATTGTTGCCAATTCAGAATACGGATAAGTTATTCTCCGTGCTTTGTTTTCTCTAATAGTAATAATTTTCAAACATAAGCTCACTCTGTCCTGTTTCTGTTTTTGTCTAACATGCATTTTACAGGTTCATACATGCAATGACATGCATTATTCTGCAAACAAAATTATTCCCAGATTCATGTGATGGCTGCCCATTTCACTGAACAATACTCTGGGTGGTGTACAACTAGCAACAATTAAAATAATATAATAACCAATAAGACAATTAAAACAAATAAACCTACATAAAAAGTAAGATTGCAAGAGAATAACCACTATCTAGGTCCAAAACAGCCATCTTATGGGCTCTCCATGGTATCCCCAAGGTTGCTGGCAGGAAAAAAACATGTTCTAAGACCTTTCTGGAAGGCTAGGATGGGGCTGACCTCACCTCACTCTGTCTCTGTGTTTGTGTGAGTATGCATGTAGTCCTTGGTTTACAGCCATTCCTTTAGTGACTGTTTGAAGTTACAATGGCACTGACAAAAATGACTTATGTTTTTCACACTTATGACCATTGCAACGTCCACATGGTCATGTGATCAAAATCCAGACCCTTGGCAACGGGCCTGTACTTATGATAGTTGCTGTATTCCAGGATCACGTGATCACCTTTTGCGACCTTCTGACAAGCAAAGTCAATGGGGAAGCCAGATTCACTTAGAAAAGGTGTTGCAAACTTGACAACTGTGGTGATTCATTTAGCAACTCTGGCAAGAAAGTTCATAAAAGGGAGCAGAACTCAGTTAACAACTGTCTTGCTTAGCAACAGAAATTTTGGGCTCAACTGTGGTTATACAATCGGACTATCGATAATGATATTCCAGAGGGCAGGAGCCACTGCTAAAAAGACACCAACTTCTGGGTTTTGTCAGATATCTTGTCTTTAGCATATCTATTCTCTTTTTCTGTGCCATTTCTAACAAATAGATTACAGAAACATTTTTAAATTGGGATACTGCATTGCAGAATTAAGAAAAATGTGAAGCCTGAAGTATAATTGAGCAACTATTTTGTTAGTTTTGTACATTCAGAGTAAAGTTATTCCACTGTCATAGGAACAAGCCTCTTTTCTCTTTCATTCCTATTTCAGTAGTATTTCTGAACCGAATGGAAGGCTTGAGCAATTGTTTCCTTATAAGTATAACCTGAAGACTTTGCATCCAGGCTTACCTATATTACTAGGTGGAGATTTTAATATTTCAGGTTGTTCAGGATAATATTGCCATCATTGGGTATTTTTTAAAAAGTGTTTCTTGATTTTTTTTTTAAATTAAACAATATCAAATAGAATACAAATGGGGTGAAACCATAAAAGCACCTAAAATTAGCAGGCTTCAAAGCCTTAAGATGGAAAATAAAAAGAGAGCGGCAAAAAGACAACAGAAGCAAAAGCAAACATTTATCATGCAAGTCATTCAAAGCCAAGATGAGATGTTGACATCAAACTTGGAAATCTTTTTGTATCAGCTGTAACTAAACTGAGAAGGAATTTTACAGTCTGGACACCTGTATCAAGAGTTCCTTTTGCCAAATAGTGAATCTCTAAAGAACGCAGCATCATTAAGCAGAAAAGATTTGCCTTTTTTACTTTTCACTGGTGCTTAACAAGATAATGAATCCGTACAATTTTCTCTTAGGAGTATTTTATCCAGCTTTCAGGTTTTGCTTTAAAACCTCATAGGTTCCAGTAGTATTTAATCTTCTGTAGGCAGGTAAGTATCGTGAACACAAATACTTTGAGGTGGAAGATCTTAATCTGTCATAGTTTATAAATGGCAATTGTTGCTGTAGAATAAAGAGCTAATAGACTGGCTTCTTTCAGTGCCAAACAAGAGATTCATAAGACAGCTTATTTAATACACTTGTCAGTTTAAGTCTGCTAGCATCATGCTCTCCTTTAAGCCAATTATAAGCCCAACATAACAGAGAAAGGCGGGAAGCAATGAATCTAAGACATAATCTCACTAGATCATTACTGAGCTTGCTCCTACTCTAAAGGTTTAGTGTCAGAAACCACATCAACGAACATAAGCCAACTGTAATCATGTTGACTATGCTAAAGCTTCTCTCTTTGAACTGTAGGGAGCTGAGAAGTTTTTTGGAAACCTAGGCATGTTTCATGGCATTGGTGAATACTACTTTCTACACTCATGCTGCGCACCAATTGCAACCTTTCCTAGATTGTGAGAACCTGAGCTCAGTCATTCATGCCCTAGTCCAGAGGTGGTATTCAGCAGTTTCTGACCAGTCCTGGAGAACTGGTAGCGGAAATTTTGAGTAGTTCAGAAAACCGGCAAATACCACCTCTGACTGGAGAATATCCTTCCCCTGCCATGCCCACCAAGCCATGCCCACAGAACCGGTAGTAAAACAATTTGAATCCCACCACTGCCCTAATCATCTCTTTTGGATTACTACAATGTCCTCTACATGTCCTTGAAGAGCATTCAGAACTGAAACTGGCTCAGAATATAGCAGCACAGACAGTTCTGGATGCCCCTGGATGGTGCATGTAACACTGGTCTTACGAGAGCTGCCTTTGTTGCCAGTTTAATTCCAAGTCCAACTCAAAGTGTTGGTAATCTCTTTTAATACCTTTCATGGCATGGGGCCAGGTTATCTGAGCAACCGTTGCTCTAATGGGATTGGCCTCCCCATTCACTCCAACAGAAGAGGCATTCTAAGAACTTCCAATAGCCAAGTCTTTTTGGCTAGGGGGTTTAGGAGAAGGGCCTTCTCTTCTGTAACCCCGCCCTCTGGAACATCTTGCTGCCAGGGGCAAGATCCACCTCCATCCTTTGGCCTTCTAGAACAGGGATGTCAAACTCATGTTATCACATGATGTATCAGTACTTTTCCCGCCTTTGCTAAACCATGTGTGGGTGTGGCCAATACATGACGCATCCATCCCGCGGCTTTGACAGTCCTGTTTCAGAAGGACCTCAAAACCTGGTTGTGATGGTTGGCCTGGGGATCTAATGGGGTTGTGCTATGCTGGAGGTGGTTGATTGAGCGAGAAACAGAAGCCCACCCTGTTCATCTCCTTGGTTTGTTAGGTTTTAGTTAATTGTTGTTTATTTTAATGTTTTCATATTTATGCTTTTATGGCACTGCAAGCTGCCCAGGCTCACTTTGGATGGTGAGGTGAGCAGCATATAAAAATAAATACATAAATAAACATATTTTTATCATTAATAATCTTCAATCACTTTATTTCCTGAAAGCAATTTATCACAAATTGTTCAAAATTCAAACATGTTATCATCAAAAGGTTTTTGTTTGTTTGATATAAGAGCTGAGGAAACCTTGAATCACATTTAAAATAGATTTTTGAATGAAAAGATATTTTACATATTAATAAATGCTGATGGGCTAAGACCATAATACACCACCTAAATTACTTATTTGAAAAGAGAAGGAGAGGAAACAAGATCATTTGACACATTTCAGAATCCAGTTTTCCACTGAATCTGTAGGATATACTTTAGTTTATACTTTACAGTCTAGTAGAAAGTTGAAATTTTAAGTTCAGCTGGATGTTTGCAAACACTGAATTTTTGTTGTATTTCAATTGGTCAGTTGCTTTTCATTCCCACTAAAGAAGAACTTATTACTTTTCCTTCACTTTTCCAAAAACTTAGTGATATCTATAATAGATAGCTAGAAATGTTTGTCGCCTTCTGACTCTAGGAATAGTAGAGCCATACTGTTTTGCTTAATAGGTTTTTAAAATGAATCCTAAACAGCTCCATTAGGATTCAGCCAAATCCAGTATCACCCCAGCAAGTGTGATTAGTTAAGGGAAAATGATTTTCCTTCACAGCAACTTTTGCCAAACTTAAAGAGACAGTTATGCTCAAGAGGAAGAAAAGGACCTAGCCTGCAAACTTGCACTTTTTTTGAATTTTTTTTACCCAGGAAATATTCTTTACAACAATGCCACTTTCTTTTGAATGCTTAGTGAGATATGGCCTAATGAATAGTCTTTCAAAATATCAGTTCCATTGAGAAAGTGCAAGCATCCAAATAGAAAATATGGCAAATTCACTTAAGAAATGTTTTGCTTAGCAACATAAATTTTGGGCTCAATTGTGGTCACAACTTGAGGGCTTTTTGTAGTCTAGTTTGGATACAAGTTGATCATGAACAAGCTACATCCTGAATGGGTTGTGTATTATACAAACATCCAGAGAAAAAGAATAATCTCTAATATACCAGTATGTAAACCTTTAAGTTACTTACCTTTTTTGGATTCAACATTAATCAAATTATTTGTTTAAAATTATTAAATACTTGCCTTGTTTCCTACATCAATTTTCAGGATTTATTCCAATAGACAAGAACCTAACATTCAGCTATGCCCTGAAGAAGAGAATGAGGAACGAAGTGTCAGCTGACAAGTATGCCATTTGGAATAAATCTAGAGAGAACAACTCTGTCATTCACCATCTCCAGTTTGAGAAAACTAGTTTCACATAACTGCAGCAGCTGTTATAATTTGGATCTGAGAATAGTAATAAACCATATGGTATGGCAAGAAGCCTCCATGCAAATTCTCACATGGACAAATATTATTATTGCAGAGGATAAACAGATCGCTATACTGACTTCTCTCTGGGGAAGTATGGAGTCTTCAACCTAATTTTTAAAATATTGTCTGCTTTCCAGTAAACCAATTGTCTGAAAGGGATGCATTTAGATATCTAACCATATTAACTTTTCAAATTATAGGCCTGGGATTTAAACAGAATTTAGCATCACTGGACTAAGAACTCATCATTAAATAATAGCAGCAGACACGAGACAGGAAAACTGGAAGCAGATTAAAAGATTGTGCAAGAGATTCTAGACACAAGATTATATTAAGGATATAGGTTAAATCTATTTATTTTACACAATGATTTATACTTTTAGTGATTTATATTCTTTTAGTGTCTAATGCTCCATTCAGGCGAGTTAACAATAATTAAAACCAACTGTTAAATACATCAGCTTTTCATTAAGCAATGATAAAGAAGCATTATATAAAAGCTCCCTTTTATCTATGGAGTAAAATAATCATGCCAAACCCAGAAAAGTTTATTTCTCACATCTGGCGAAACATAATAAAAAGAGGAGTTAATCAAGTCTCTTAGGGCAAAGAGTTCCTCAAAGTACAATTACAGAGAAGGTCCTTCTTGTGTCCTCATTAATCAAGCTTTTACCACAACAGCATGCATATATAGAGAGAGTATCTTTAAATTACGAAGTGTGGAAAGCTGAGCATGGGTCAGGATGACAAAAGGAGGGATGAGTCAGTTGCCATGGGATTAACGTGCATGTAATTATACTGAGTATTCACTGGCCAAATGTAAGTATGAATATCATTGTTGTCAATGTTCACGCTTTTCTTTCGACAACTATCACCTAATCAGACTTCAGAAAAGGCATCTGCCTGTCTTTCTTCCCAACTCACCTCACAGGGTTGATGTTGTGGAAGGAGGAAGAATGTGTATTGAATATGTTTGCCACCTTGAGTTATTTGTAAAAAATAATAAAGGTGGGATACAAACAAACAAATTAGGCAGCAACATTTTCAGAATTTTTTTGTGAAACCAAATTGGGCCAAGAACAGAATAGGCTTCCAAAATAGAACAGAACTGAAGATATTTGAACAGTAAGACTGAATGAGCCCTCTTTTGATAGCAAAGGGAAAGAGTTAATAAAGATTTTCTCCAGGACCCTTCTTACTGAAAGCTCTGTACCTACTGCATCCTTTGGCAGATTAATTGCTGATTGCATAAAATATGATGCTGAATTAGTAGCCTAAGATTGTGAATCTGTGCCTGGTCAGTTATATAATTAGTCAGGTGTGGGACAACCTAGCTATCTCTAGCATAAGGGAGGGTGGGGGAGTTCTCAGGCTTTTTCTTCAGTGTTCTAGACATATACTCAGAGAGTACCTGATGCCTGCAACATCAGCATTAATAACCAAAAGACATGCACGAAGAGCAAAACAAACATGCAATTTTACAAGAAACAATTGTTTTAAGTGCAAGTTCTTTTTAAAAGTATTTTAGCAAACCACCCCAAATTCCAAAACTATTATATGGATATCAGATCTTCATTTCAGTTCCTAAGTGACACATGTTTACCATGAGAGCAAAATTAAATATCTGTAATCTGGCTCCTGTCCCTTCCCAAAAATCACATGTTTAATAGCTTAACATTTCCAGTATCTATCAAGAGTGAACAACAGAGCAAGTGTGGAAGAACCACATACCATTTCCACTTTTTCCTCCAGTCATCTTTTTTCTTAAATGTCAAGAAATATCTTTGTAGAAAATTAATTCTATGATGCATACTTAAGGGATGACATACTTTCCTATAATTTATTATTGTTGTTAATTAAAGGGAAAGGGGGAGAGCCCTTTGAACTACTGTCGGACTGGCTCTCGGCTAAATATTTACAGGAAACATGTAGTTTCACTAAATGTTTTTCTGAACTATGGTATAGAAATTACTATTGTGAGGGAAGTATATCAAAATATAACCTCTCCTTCATATTACTATACAAAGATCCTGCAAAATATGCAGGATAAAAATCAGTCAGAGGTTAACCAGTTTTGGTGTGGTACCCATAAGACAGAAATTGTTGGTAAGTAGAAAGCAGATGGAATAATGGAATGTAGAATACAGTATCCAAACCAGATATAATTGAATATTTTCAAGCCAAGCAAATGAAGAAAATTATGAGTTCTTCAGGAAGCAAGTAATTCAAGCCACCATCCAACCATTTCCCTGAAATAACAGTGCTAGAAAAGTATTGCTATTGAAGTATTGTTTCAAGCTCAGAAGGAAAACAGTATTATGTATGAATCAATAGTTAGCTGAATATAATTCAGGTTTCTTCATTATCCAATGAAAGCTTCAAAATGTAAACCATCTTTTGAAATTGAATTTTCCAACAATGGCTCAAAGGAGCAGATTACAAAAGAAAAGCATTTTGAATCACTTCCTCTTTCTTCTGCAGTCTTCCTCCATTTGATGATCAATACTCTTGAAAGGTATTAGGGTATTAGGTTTGCTGAATGGGTTCATTTGTTCTTGATAATGCATACCATTGCATACTCCTGAATCCATCACCTATGACAAGTTGTGAAGAATGTCATATCTCAGCCCAAACTCATAATCTGCTCATAGATGGCAAGCATGTAACATAAAGCCTCCTGTCATGACTGAACATGAACTTCAGAACTGGCCATTGAGTGAGACTTTCATTTGGCTTTCTCCTGAGGTCCAAACAAAAGAGGAATCTGTTTTTTGAAGCAGAGATCCGAAAGACCACACAGAGATGGAATCAAAAGAGTGGAAAAAATGAGCAAAACATGGGGGAGGGCTATGCCACTTGCCTTTACAACCATTATTTTAAAAATAATATAATAACAAAAAAACCTTGTGATCAGGGATGATGAGGTCAAGACAGGCCCTGTCTACTGAAAAAGCAGCTTTTCTACTACATAAACAGCATAGACTTCACCTTGCAAATGGGAGAGGTACGCCAAGATTCCCTTACTTTTCTAACTGGTGGTTATCTTTCAGTTTCCAAACTCTTTATTTTCTGACCCCAGTGAATGCATAACAACATAATGCAGTATAAAGATCTTGGCTCTTTCATGTATTTTAAAGCAGGGGTCTCCAAACTTGGCGGACTTTAACTCTGGGAGTTAAAGTCTGCCAAGACTTAAAGTTGCCAAAGTTAAGACCCCTGTATTAAAGGATCCAGCTTTAACCCCCTCCCTCCTTTTTCATGTATGATGCACTTTTAAAACTATGCACTATCCAAAGGAAATTGCATCAGAAAAGTATATACTCATATCCAATGTTTTCTTTTTGTTGTAACAATACTTGATTTGGGACAATGCTAACCACAATGAGGAATCTTAGTAAAACACTACCCATAAACTTGGAAATGGTACTTAATGGATGGAAACTAAAGTGTCTCCAAACCAGGGATGTTTTTAAGTTACCTAGAATGTACACTTTCTCACTTCAAAGAGATAAAGGATCAAATGGATTTGAAACAAAAAAACTGGAATTTATTTTAAAGACTGAAAAGGATTTCAGGCAGATGGATGATATATCTAAGGCTTTACCCGCATTATCAGTTGAACTAGCCATTATCATTTGAACTAGCCACTATAATAATATCTATGATATGCCAAATAGCTGTTTTAAAATGCAGTTTTTCCCACTCTTTTTCATTTTCCCAAACAACTGCACAAACATTCCTTTCTCTAAGGCAGTCAAACTCTTGGGGTAATTTACTTGCCTTTAAATAACAAATGATTTTTTTTTTCTCAGCACAGTTCTAACCAGGATAATTATTCAAAAACAAGTTTTTTTCAATATTCTAACTACAAGTGCATCTTGCTGCCTACAGCTTTCAAAACAATTCTATTTATCTCCTCCATTCAACCCCTTTCCTTTCTCTCCACTCAATAATCACTGTTATTATAAAAGTTTACATGATCAATAAAAATGGTTACTCTTTAAAGTACTGGGATACTGCATTATTTATTTCTGTAATCTGTGACTCTGTAGCTTCTCAGTAGAAATTAAATCAACATATAATCCACAGACCTCATTTCCATTTTATTTACTTATAGCATTAAAAAAAACAAATTATGTTAAATTTTAAACATCTTTTTAGCCCAGATTAGACAACTTTAAACTGCGTTGATTTCCCATGCTTCACTTTCTCCTAATTATTTGTGGGTTGAAGTGCTCTATTGTAAGGCAAAGTCATGATTCCAAAACAACCAAACTTGTTTTTATAAATAGCCTGTCCCCATCTCGTTTTTTTGCTAAAATATATCCACATCTTGCAAGTTGTTGCACCTGGACAGCATTTATGTTAAAAGAGAAATCCAATAAGATGCCTTTAAGATGTCAATTTTACTAAGAAACAATATTGCTCATCCTTAATCTCCTTTCTCTCACTACATTTTATGAACTGTTTCCTTCCTTCAGTTTTACAATGAATAAAGTCACAATAAATATGACCAATACTGAAGCATGCATCTGTCTTTGATCAGATATACTCTGATATTAATTTATGTAAAATGTTAAGATTTGTGAAAGCCTTTAGAAGATAAACATTTGAATTCAACATGTAGGATAACAATAGACATATTTCTTTCTTATGAAGTTTAAAACATTTAGAAACAGTGAATTATATTTTCTGGGCCTGAGACTAGGTTCTCAACAAACATTTAAAGTAAAGCAGATATAAAGAAAAACAAATCTAATTCCACAAGAACTAATTTCTACAGTGAGTTCATTTCTCAATTTCATTCATTTTTCTTTAATTAAAGTAAATGTCAGTTTACTATGAGGGGACACACTGAATTTCAGCACAAAAACCAATTTCTTGAACTGTTATAACCCTTTGTCAAAATACCCATTCTCCCCAAAATGTTTCAAAATCAATGCAAACTTTGTTTGCAGTCTTGCTGAATTAAGCTATTAGGACTTATTTGTAACACAAATACATAAATAGGAACTAGAAATATAGTTCATTAAAGAAAGATTTAAGTTTTTAAAATTAGTTTCATTTGAAAAGTTTAACGCTTCACATATTTTAGACGTACAGGAAAACATTTTCATTCGACATGCACTTTACTTACCGTTTCTTTCCCAGGCATTGCCTCCTCTGAACAATGATCCATAACGAAGACAGAATGTAATATAATTTTTCCTTCTTAGAAAGGAAACATTTTATTGCCAGACTAACATTATACCTACAGAACCTTCTAAGCACTTCCTGGCACAAGAGGCTCAGTGGCAAATGAGCTTAGAACGATCACGGTAATAGCCTTGTATTTTGTGATTCAAATGTTAACTATGTCTCATTTGATTGAATAGTTACAAAATACTAAGGCAAAATGAAAATGATACACATCCCTCTAGCATTACTGCTATTTGAAAACACTCAGTGCAAGTTATCTTGTGTCAGTCTGCCCCTCCTTTTTCTTGACTCTCTAAATATAAGTGCCAAGTTCAGCCTCCCAGTGGGTGTCCTTGAGAAAGAAAACTGAGCTTCAGACCAAAAGTTTGTAATTAAAATTTTTTTACAAGAAAATATTCCACATGAACAACTTTGCATGCATTTAAACTTTTTATGCTTTTTTGCATCTGGCAGGTACAATTAAAGTATTGGAATAACTTATACTTCTTTATTTCCTGTAAAATCTCTAGTGTATATGCTCAATCCAATCTTACTCCATGTCATGACTTGCTTAAAAACACATTTTTCTCATTAATCATCACTTTATTTAGTTACACAGGATCAGAACCAAATTTGATTTTTGTTATATACAGTACTTTTCTGTTGCATTGATTTTTTTTTCTTTCACAATTAACCAGCATGGGTAGAGAAATTGGATCAGCATCCATCCATCCATCATCTATTTTCTACACCATCATAATCATATACTTGAGTCCCATCTGTTTAAAAATATACACATAACTTTGTTTTGTCTCCTGCTGAAGTCTCCACAGACTGCATTCCACTTGGAACAAAATAAAAGTCTGGTTACATATAATTTTGGATCTCAGAGACAGAAATTACTCAAAATCCATGTAAATGATAGCTATTCTCAGAGGACAAATGTATATTTTGGGTTTAGTGCACTTTACAAATATAATATTCTTTTTTAAAAAGCCTATGAGCAGCTAATGTGACTGATGGATTGCTTTTTTGGGAATTTTTTTTTTGCAATTTTCTAATACAGTTATTTTTCAATCAAGAAAGCTCTTAATATGCATTTTCATTGTCCATCTAACAGTTCCCAGAGCCTGGAAGTGTACTTCAGGAATATGACAACATCTGTGAATTTCAATGAAATCTTTGATGAGAAAATACACAAATAGACTTATTTCATAAAAGATAAGTGCTACCTTTTGTCCAGGTTAATTGTAGGCTCTACACTACAAAGACAAAATATGTGGTCTACAGTAGAAACAATTATTACTAAAATCAGCATGACTGACTTGTGCATTGTTTTTATCTTAAATAGCAGAAATAAGCTATTTCAGAATTAACTACATGCTCCAAATATTAAACAGAAAGGAACCATTTCCCACTTGAACCATTTTTCCTCTCTTCCAGAAAGCAAATGTTATTATGGATAAGAAGACAATGCGTCATTAAAGCCATTAGCAGAATATTTCCAAGCCCCTTAGTGCTAAACCAGACCTATTTCAATGGTTCTTTTTAAGAAAAAGATATAATTGCTAAAGAACTTTAGCCCATTTCCTTGGAACAGGATTATATTAGGATTTACACTTGTCTTCATTTCTTTTGAAGTCCACTAATAGCAGGATTATTAGACTGTTAATTGCTTAACTATTTATTATGAACAGTCAGATGATTGTTAGAAAGAAGGGTTAGATTAATATCTGTGGCTTAATATCCATGTTCTTCATTTGCAAAAATGCCAAACTGGAGTCTCAGGGAATGTATCTTTCTTATTTTTTTCTTTCTTTCTGTGAACTCTGCTGCCCAGCTACTGAATCTTTCTTATTTGGTTTTACATTTTGTAAAACACAGACAACATTGTCTCTTTGCAAGGAATTGTGAACCCTCTGGCCTTGCCAAATGCAGTCAGGATGTCTCCAGTGCTTTATTTATTGTTCAGAACTGGATGAACATAGGCCAAAGAGTTTCAAATATTTCTTTTAACTCAATTATTTAGCAAAAAATCCCCAATAATTTGTATTTCCATATTCTCATACCAGTGTGACAATAGTTGTTATTTTGTATCTTGCCCTCTGTTTTATAACAAGGAATGTTGTATTGCATCAGTAATGCTGAGGTAAATAAACTGTTCAAATTTGTCACTTAAACAGGAACAATGTATTTATCAAAAGATAAATAATTTTTTCATCAAAAGTTTTGCTATAAGTTATCTGCTTCTGCAAAGGAAATTCTTATTTTTGTTGGCAGAAATAAAATAAAGTCATGTAAAGTTACAATCCTGTAAATACTTAAAATTTTTTATGAGATGCTGAATACTACTATGCTAGTTAATGCCATTCTTAATACAAAACAAAACACAACACTGTATCCTTACTTATACATTGAACACAATACCTACTTCCGATGCAATATTCTCAATATCCCTGATTTAAACCTCAGCTTCACTTATGGATTATTTCTTCAGGATCACAATGACCATACATCCAAATCTTTTTATGCTGATCAAGAATGAAGTAATTCAGTGAAAAATTTGAACTTCAATAGCAGCCTTTAAAAAAAAACTGGAACAGGAACAAATCACTTTTATATACCATTTCTGCAGTACTTCTACTTGACAGCATGTTTGATTCCATACAACTGTGATTTTTTTTTTAAATCTTTAGGATCTAGGAGTTCATACAAATAATTCCCTATGCTGAAGAGGGAAACATTCCTTTCAATTAAAGTTGAAAGTTAATTCACATAATTCTGGATTTATTTATTTTTTTAAAAAAATCAAGAATTGCCAATAAAGTATATTTGGGGGTGAGGGAGGATTGTGCCCACTTACATGTAAAGGGCAAATACTGTAAATGGGGTCAATTTTGACATTATAAGATAGTCAAACCTGAACCCTAGTAACATGTCCATGTCCACTTGATAACAATAGGGAACTTGCAACTTTCTTCTTCCAGATTTTACTATTAGAATCTCTGAGGCTTCCTGATGGTCTTCTACTCAAATACTAATTGGTTCAAACCACTGTAGCATCTTTTTTTCACATCAGCCAAGTTTAATTAAGTACCACCATCTGCTGCACACATATTTATGAATATTATTTTACAATGGATTACAACTGAATATTTTCTAATGTCTGGTTGTATTCTCCAAAAGACTTGAGAGTCCTTATTCTACTATTCTGAAAATAAGATAATCCTGCTTTGCATAGAAAATTTACAAGAGTTCACAGTGGATTTCCAGCAGAAATCATGCTAGCCAAGAATCCCCCTATGTTGAGTCCCGGGGTAGTTGGAGGGTTCTCAGATGTGGAAGTCTTCTATTTGCAAGCCTGCAAGCAAGTAGAATTGCTACTCTATAGGTTGGGTTTTTTAATGGAATTTTAAGACATTTCTAGTCTGTCTGTCTGTCATCTATCTATCTATTGATCTATCTATTGATCTATCTATTGATCGATCTATCTATCTATCTATCTATCTATCTATCTATCTATCTATCTATCTATCTATCTATCTATCTTTCTACCACATTTAGAAATTGCCCATCTCCCTCACAGTTTTATAGTTGTTCACTGTCTATTACTGCTTACTACAGTATTATAACTTTGTCTGGAATTGCCCTGATTGATCCTAGAAGGAAAGCAGTTTATAGTTGAGACAAGAGGTATAAATATTTTGATTGATTGCAGATTAAAATATTGTGACATGTAAATATTGATTTATTCAAGCTTTTTGAATAATTTTTTTTTTCAAAAAATTTTCCAACTAGCATGGCCATTACTAAGCATTCTAGGGTTTTAAATCTATAAATTTGCAAGACATCTGGGTCCTAAGAAACGAAAGGCCCGGTCCCACTGCACTTACAGATGCAAAGAGGATGTAAAACGTTAAAAAAAGCTTGCCATCTGTTGGAAATGTTGATAACACTATCCATCCATTGTGTACTCATTGCCATACGTGTTTCATATTGCTTCTATCCGTCGAGCATCCGTCCACTGTGATTTCATCCACATAAGAAAGTTTTGAGCTGCACAAAACTTGTGAACGGATGAACTTTCCGCGTGTACAATGTAAATCACGCGACAAATGGGCAAACAAACGTTTATGTCCGTTTATCATCCGTTAAACGTCCACTGTATCCTCTCTGCATCTCTGGGGATCCTCGCAACTCACATCCGCTGCAGCTGAAAATGGAAAGAAGGGGAGGAAAGAAAAGGTACATGGAACGTTCTATACATCGTTGGTAGCACGGAAATAGAAAGGATGCGCAGTGCATGGTTTGCATCCGATATACATCCGTGCTGGCATCCCCTTTCTTTCCTTTAGGCGTATGGGATGCATCCACTTCATTCACTATGTGTTCCGCTTCGAATTCTCCCCCGGAACCCCTTGGAGGTGTCATCTGCTTCCATCCACTTCATCCACTAGGCTTCCTATGAACATCCATTTAACATCCCCGCTACATATTACCCACGTCCGTTCTTTTCCGTTCTTTTTTCTGTTCTGTTTATGCAAATTTTCACCACTTTTTGGAGCGGATGACAACGGATGGAGCCAACCCCGAAATTTTGATTGTTCGCTGTGTCCTTTATGCATACGTTTTGCGTCCGTCGGCCAGTGGGACTGGGCCTTTAAAATAGGTGAAACTTGGTAACTGTCAATTATCCAGATCAAAGAATGTATGTGAGTAACATAAAATTTGTATCAAATTGTGCAGTAAGAGCTGCACAATTGTTACTACCAGCTTCCAATAATATTTTACTGAAGAGTTTCTCAAGGTTGCAACTGGAAAAAAAAGGAGTACTTTACATAAATTAGGGCATGTTTCTGCAAAGCAATTGCAAACATACATACATATGTATAACACTGCACATTGTATAACATAAAGGAGATATATCAGTGTTTGTAATATGGACAGATTTGTTCATTCTAAAATGCAAATTGAGTGCAGATTGTGATAAACAAGAGGAAGTTAATTGCCATGTCATAATTAGATATCACATACCTTTTGGCAAAACTGGAGAAATATTTCATGCCTTAGAACAGAAATTTGTTATTTGGCACTGACTGTACAAAACTGACTTTCTATTTCCCCATTATTGAATCTTAAATTTTTTGAATTTTGCATTAAAGTTCAATCAGGAGGGAAAATGCATTATTTTATACTGCTTCAAAATGCAGTGTTAGTTTGATACATTGTATAAAAATGTATTAGTTGTACAAGAAGAAATATTGTTTGTATGATATTATCCAGTGGCAGATAGATAGATAGATAGATAGATAGATAGATAGACAGACAGATAGATAGATAGATAGAAGATGATAGATAGTTAGATATGGATGGGAAGAAAGAAAGAAAGAAAGAAAGAAAGAAAGAAAGAAAGAAAGAAAGAAAGAAAGAAAGAAAGAAAGAAAGAAAGAAAGAAAGAAAGAAAGAAAGAAAGAAAGAGAGAAAGAAAGAAAGAAAGGAAGGTAGATCCGGAATTACAATTGAATATGATAGATTTTAATGGACAAACAGAGCTACACATAGAATTGTTTCAGTACTCTGTCATACAGTCATTACATTATTCACATTATTTTGAACTAGTGCAGGTCAATAAAACTAGAGAACAAATACTATGACTTTACTGATAAAATTCAAATGCAGGAAATAGTTGACTTGTCATAGCAATTTATGAAGATTGCTCCTTTTTTAAGGGAGAGGATTCTTATTAAATTCAGGATCATCTTTCTTGTGGCAAAATATTGGAATGAATTGCTAGTTTGTCAAGAGAAACTAATGGCATATCATGAGATTTATCCACATTTCTTATGATTTGACCACCATAGTCTTCAATAGATGGAATCAACAAATAGAAGGCATTTGGTATGAATCCTGGCTGGCGGGTACGGGATTGACATTACATGTAATTTGAAGATAGAATAGCATGATGGCAGATTTTTATAAAATTTGGGCTGAAACAACTGAGATCTCCAAGAATAAGCCTGTTTCAGAAACTTCCTCTTGGAAATTAGGCATGACTTCAAAGAACCGAGGTGCACAAATGCACACTTGTACCTGTCATGTCATGTCATATTTTGTCATTACTTATTTGTTTGTTTCATGCTTCTGATTTATTAGTCTGTGGCATTCAATACTAACTGCAACTACACCTTTCTAAAAGAGATGAAAAATATCATTTCTTTACCAATCTTACTAAAATCCATTCACATTTCAGAATAGTAAACACCCATTAATTCTACTCGATAGATATGGGGTTGTTTCATTTTGCTAGAATATGGCCTCGTCAAGGAACATCTCCTTTAGATAATTGCAGAGAAAATGACCAGAGTGCAAAACAGCTTGCCTTGCAGTGTTAACAAGAATTTATCACATTCCACTAGATGGCAGTAAATCTTTATTAAGTTTTAATGATAATATAACGCTCATAAACAAAACAAAAAAGTACAAAACATGTTCTTCACAATCTTTAAAGGTTAATGGATTATTAAATTATGTTTACATAGTACGTTACTGTGAAACCGTAAATATTTCAGCTTCACTTTGGAAGACTTACAGTTAGATTATACACATGACTGAATACTGTTTTACAATGTACAGGAATTTGCTTCAAATATATAAGACCTGTATACAGAATAGAAATGTCAATGGGCATTGATATAATTCACACCTTCACCTCCACTCCTCCACATAACAAAACTCCAATTCTACTGTCAATTTTCAACGTTTTTCTGGTTCTTTCTTTCACAGTGTAGTGGTTATTTCTGTTTTATTTCAGGATGAGGCGGGGTGTGTGTGTACTATTATACTGTCAACAAAGCTGTTACCTTATTAGGATTCTAAAGTCACACATGTGTGGGAACATTCATCTGCTCTGTAATGAATGAAATTGGTGCTCCATCCTTGCAGGAATTATCTACTCAAGTAAAAAGGGATATCACAATCCCACAATCTAGTCAAAATTATAAATAATTTTAAAAGTTTTTGAAGGTCTGTGTGTGCTTCTCCATACATAGCTCAGATTGGGCTACCCAATCTTCTTTGCAAACATATGACCGTTAAATAAGTGTTTCCCAATTTTTCCACATTGGCGGGCTGCACAGGAGGGGAGGAGGGGAAGAGGCGATGGCTTTGTGCAAGGGGCAGGCCCACATGCACACAGCTTCATTTGTGTGTGTGTGTGGAGGGCACATGTAAATAAGCTTGTGAGCACTGGCACCTGCCCCTTGCACAAAACCAGCCTGGTTCCAAATAGGCCACGGCCTGGTAGTGGGCAGTGGCCCATAGATTGTGGCTCCCAGCAGTAGATGACAGCAATGAGATGCAGAAAACTCTCCTGCCACCCAACAGTAATCCACACTCTTTTTTATTGATTGTCTTAATTATAAGAGTATTAATTATAAACTTTACTGCTTGTAAAGAAACATTTAGCCCATTAACAAAATAAATTCCATATAATGGGTATGATTTTACAAAGTCTTTATTATTTGATATACACATCTCACAAAGAATTAACATTAGAATTAGAATTAACATTAGAATTAGATTCATTATGAATTAGATTTATAACTGAGCTTCCATAGTTTTCTTTATAACAAGATACTAATACTGAGATCTCAATTCATTTCATTCCAATTTTGGAAACCCTATGAGGCTTGAGTCTAATCTGAGAAAGAGTGAGAGAGCGTCCACAGTGAGCTTCCATGGATAAGGATAGACTTGAACAGGGATTTTCCTGGCCCTAGATCAACATTTTAAATACTGCTCCACAGTAACATTTCCCCAATATTCAAGTGCCCTAGATAAAGCCCTTCGGCATTACTCCCAAAAATTCTGCATAGATATTACTTTAAGTCAACCTTGACTTAGAGAATTTAAATACAACGTTCCAACATGGTTGATGAATAAAATAAATTAAATATATGAAGTTTACTCTTCAAAATGTCTCAAAGAAATTTATTTCTATTAATGGCAGTAGAAGGAATCAATACACAAATGTAAATCAATAGAATAAATCGGTATGCAATATGTAAAATATTCTGAATATTGTCTATTTTATTTTTATTTTTCCTCTTTTAACATGTGAATTAAAGAAATCAGCTTTCAAGTCAGGATGTATTTGACATGCTTGATGATTCTAAATTAAGGCTATAGGAGTTGCTTAATAATACATACATTGCTATTTGTATTAAACTGAATATACAGTATATAGTAATACAATAAATAATTTTATTACTTTAAGAAGAGATGTATTTTATACACATAAACATATACATATGGTTATGAATTAGACTGGCTCCCAGAGTGGTAGTCATGCTTTTCTTGCTACTAGTTAGTATATATGATTAACATAAAATACTGTAAATGTTAATCATTTAAGTTCAACTAATACAACATTTTTTGGTTGAAATCAGCAGTATAATCATCTGGATTAGCTGAAAAACCATTATGCGACCAGAAACTTTATTCAAAGCAATTTTAAAAAAAGCTACACATAACAAAATAGAACTTTTAGAAAGTTTTTATTTGATTAATATTTGACTTCCAGTCGAATTGAAAAGAAGTGAGTGTCATCGAAACTACAGAAGAGAACAGGAAGAAGAGGTTGGGGGGGGAAGAGAAAATGTTAGTTCACAGACTGATGTTGACAAAGGCTTTCAAAAGTATGTCCAGATGTTTCCATCTGAGACTTTTTTTTAAAAAAGAGGTATTAAACACGCAGAGAGAAAAACCAGTGCCTATGCTTTCTTTCTTTCCTTTTTTAGGTCAGCTTTTCAAAAATTATTAAAGCTAAAGACACCACTGCCATAACAGAGGAAGGTATGTTAAGACATGAATGTACTTATGTATTATGTTCATGTAAAAGGAGCCTGTATATGAATATTTTTAACATAAATGTCAATGTTGAGATCACAATATTGGATGTCAGTACTTGTGGGGGGGGGGAATGCAAAAATGAAAAAGTTGCACAGAATGAACTAGGAAAATTTTTGTGCTGTTTGTAAAACTCTAGGCTTCCTAACGGTATACCTTTGCACAAAGATTTTTTTAATAGTTTTATTTAAGAGATTTGTAAAGGTATCTCTATGACTGTCATAGGGTGGCATATAACAATAGAAATAGGAAAGAAAATCAAAAGGAAATAAATCCAACTTAAAACTAGTGTTGGCATTCAAAAATAAACAAATAAAACCTCTGAAGTTACAGTAGAAGACCAAGGAGCCTGGTCATATGGACAGTTCAGATTTGTCCTTAACAATATAATTAATGTAATTGAGGCTGGTATAATAATAAGCTGCATTCTCTTCACAAACTGGCTCATCTACCCTGACAATCTAGTGCACAGGGAAAAGCCAAGTGTTTTTGACTCTATGGGAGGCCAATACCCTTGGGGGCATCCAATCCTCATGTGAGAGCTTATTCTAAAGGGCCAGGACAGGAGCAACAACAAAGAAGGCATTCATTTGTTAACATCACTTCAAAGATGCTGTTAAGACCATTTTCACATATGATATCAGGACTCCATTAATGATACAAAGATGTCGTCCTAACTGGTAGGAATTATCTAGAGAGAACGCCAAGGCTGCAAAGACTGTGAACATGAAACTGCCTCTCATTGATGAGACAAGGTGGCTGGGGAACCCAATTCTTCCAATCTTTCTCTACAGAGGCATAAAAATAACACAACACATTTAAGTGTATATGTGTTAGCCTTACCAGTAGACCAGACAGGAAACATGACCAGATAAGCTAATTCTACTTTATTGTAAAGCTACATTAACAGAATCTTGAAAGTCTATAAGTGCAATTTTCCTTCTTTCTCCTTTACAGCCCAAGAAACTAGAGACGGCTACTATTGAGCTTTTTGGCCATCCTACTGTCAGGATTCCAGCAATCGCTCTAATTAAATCATGATTCTCGAGCTAAACTTCAAAAAACTTCAAAGGATTTATTAGAGGTGACATACTGGCACTGCCCTGTATGAAGCCAACTCTGGCANAAACTTCAAAGGATTTATTAGAGGTGACATACTGGCACTGCCCTGTATGAAGCCAACTCTGGCATATGTAATTTACAATCATCTGTGACCCTGTTCCTCCCCACCCCGGGTGTCTCATAAACCAGATTCTCCAATTGAGCATGTTCACAGGCTAGGTATCATCATTCACGTTCTCCAATTAAATATATTCTCAGGCAAAAGCTCTGGTATTTTAGTTACAATCTTTTAAAGATAAGAGTTGGAATGTACTTCTGCTTTCAAACTGCTGCACTGCTCTTCCAGATTTCCTTCCCCCCCCCCTTTTATGGCAACTACTAAAACAGGCATAGAAATGTTTTATGAGTTGACATCTACTCTCTGGCAGAATAAATGGACAGAATAAAACTGTTTCTGACTACCAATCAAAAATGAATAAAAGAACTTGCAAATACCTTTTAATCACATAGGAATGTTGTTAGATATGCTTTTTCTAGATTTAGAGCAAAGGACAACATAATTAACACTGAATGAGTCTCTGGTTGTCTTGGATAGACATATTTTAATTGTCTTACCTTTAAATAAGCATGCAAACACAGACAACCAGAGAATTTTAAAAAACATACAAGTTTTTAAAATTATACTATTTAACTGTTTTAATTTACACATAATTATATACATATATATTTTAAATTACATAATTAAAATTTAAATTATACACTTTATAGTGATTATGACATTAAAAAATCCTTAAATCTTTCAAGATTTAACAATTATTTTCTTATTAACCACCAGATAGTAGTAGAATTATTTATAAAATGCTCTTCCCATCTTTTCTTGTGTAGCTAAGATAGCTTAAAGAGGGCCACAGTTTTCTCCCTTCTCTTACAGCTGTCCTGTCCTGATATATTTAATACCCGTTACCACTTTCATGCTCAACAGACCACTGACAAGCCGAAGAATCTATCAGCTTATGCATAACAACAGCTGACTGTTAATCACACTTTCCAGCAATTCATGGATGTCAACATAACTAGTGACATATATTGGGTACTTTTCAGTACACAAGCTAATTTTAGGGATCCATTTGTTAGAAGTTCAGTATCTTCAGGTGTTACAATTTTATACTTGAATTCTTGGAGAACACTCCAGAGTGACTGTTTGATTCTGATTTGTCAGTAGGCTGTTGCTGTTGCTGTTGCTCTCATTATCACTAGCATTTTAATATTATTTAAATGTTATAATTTTCCTCACAGAGTGCACTTGAAGTCTAGAATTTTTTTGTAAACAGTCTCTGTTTCAGTTCTTCAAAAACTCTCCATACAACTTCACCCTCTTTTTCCAGCAATTCACTCCATGTATTTTCTTTACCCTCTTTATTAATCCTGTAATTTTTAAAACTATTTCTTCACTTATGAAAAAAAATCTACCATTTTCATTGGAAAGTTTTAATTAAACTGCCTAATGATTTTTAAGGCTTCTAGTACCTTTCCCAATAGGATATTGTATATCCTCAAGTCTATAAAGATGCAGTTTTGAGTAACCCTTAAAGTATCTGGAAAATGAGATCATTTTCATTCTCTTTCCACTCCCTTTCTTTTGATTAAACAGGACAGTTGAGCAATACTACTGACTACTAAAGCTTTAAGTGGTGGAGGAATTGACTATATGACAGGCTGCCTTTCTCATGAGGAATAACCAGATACAGGGAGTTTGTGACTTCCCACCAATTGTTTAGTGACCGTTCAAAGTTACAATGGCACTTTAAAAAGTGACTTACGACCGCTTTTCACACTTATAACCGTTGCAGTATCCCCGTGGTCATGGGATCAAAATTCAAAGTGCTTGGTAACTGGTTCATATTTATGATGGTTGTCCCGGGATGATGTGATCTCCTTTTGCAACTTTCTGTCAAGCAACTTCACAATTCACTTCACAATTGTATTACTAATTTAATAATTGCAGTGATTCACTTAATAACTATGGCAAGAAAGATCATAGAATGGGACAAAACTCAATGGCCATCTCACTTGGCAACAGAAATTTTGGGCTCAATTGTGGTCAGAAGTCGAAGACTACCAGTATTCATTGTTAACGACCACAGGAAAGTTTTTACGAAACATGTCTCCCTGATACAGACCTTCTGGCATGCAGAAGATAACCTTCTCTTGCTGTGTATTCAGGCTATGAAACTGTTGGCAGTTGTATTTGGTTTCTTTCTAGTCCATGTTGAGTTACTGCCTCATTTAGTAACTGTTCGCACAGGGGATTTTCTTTGGGGATTTCTTTGTGACAAAGGAACACTTGACTTGAATGCTATCAGAATAAACAAAGATTTGCAGAGCTATAGCATTTAGTTGCTTAGGCATATCCTATGTGCTTTTCTTCTTTCTTTTTTAGAGACTGGGCATGGAAGCAGTTAGCAGTTACTTTAAAAATCCTGGAAACAATTCTAAATTTGCACATTTGAATCCCTCTCTCTCTCTCTCTCTCTGTGTGTGTGTGTGTGTGTTAAGCATTGTATATGTAGAGGCAATATCATTTGTTTTGTGTCTTCCCTTTTTCTGATGAAGTGTCACTTCAGTTAAGCAGCATCTCATTTGTTTATGAATGGCAGGGCAAGAGTGATTTGGTGCTCTAATGCCCATCGTCCTCTCTATTTTTCATGTAGCATTTGTTTGCTCAGATAATTCAGCCAACATAAGATGCAAATATGCCCTTTATGAAGGTGATGTTTTAAATAATTATGACTGTTTACTGATAGTCCCTATTCCCATAATTGAAATCATAATCTGTGCATGGACTATTAAATGCGGCATAAAGATGAAGTTTATTTCAGACTGCTTATTAATTTAAAAATGAAGATAGTTACGTTCAGACAGAATATCTCATAAAAATTATTAATGAAATCACTTCTAAAATTTAATTACATAGAAGTACTTTTAATGCAATACAACCTAATGTTGCGCTTTCTCTGAGGCATTTTCTGCAACAGTATATGGCTAAGCTAAACTGTCTTTCAGCTAAACTAAGCTGAAAATAGACAAATATAATGAATAGCATCTTGAGTGAATCTATCCATTTGTTTATGAACTTGTGATCCTTTATGGAATATGTAGATTAGACAAAAAGGTGATTACTAAAAGAAAAAGCTAGAAAATCCTGAAAACTCCTGGGAGCTGAGCAATGTATAACTTTGTAGATTAAAATCAGTTACCAGAAGCCTGCTGGTAACCAGTGGAGAATCTGAAACATGATTTTACATGACTATAACAGAGGTCATCTGCTAAAAGGCCAGTTGTTCCATTTCTACTATTGGAAGAAATATCCATCTGGTTCAGTTCCCAGGAAGGAGAAAGACACTGGAAGCATGGAGGCTGATTGGAAAGAGGGTTTAATGGTGAACAGGACCACCAAGCACATGGTGCTGGTGCAGCTGACTACATGCAGTTGAGAGAAAGGGTTCTGAAAGGGTGTTGGGCAATTCCTATTGTATTTCTCTTTTAGGGGAAGTGTTTTATCCTGCCTTTTTAAAAAATATTTCTCAACAAAACGTTTCATTCTTCTAGGAGGGGGGTATAGCTTCCCATACTACCAATTGCAGTTTTTGGGTTTAAGGGCATTCTCATTTATAATGTCTGAGAGCTGCATCTTCCTGGGGGCAAAGTAAAGTAGCCTGTCTGCCAACAAATCCCACTGATATCAGGATGTCAACCGAGGATTTATTATTGGTTTACAGCTGCTCAAAATCTCAAATCAACCAAAACTGACTGGGTATAACAATGTTTGTTGGGATTAGGATTGAGAATATATGCATTATCGCCAAATAAGGAAATTGCTTCATGTTTGCAAATGACACTTGCTGATTATTTTATTGGTCATTGGCCAGGATTTTTGTTGTCTGAATTGCTGAGCCAGGCTGCAAATGGGATGGCAGGAAGAGTAGAGATGCTTTGGGTGTTATTCACTTTCTCAGCTCTTTGATATGGCCAGAGACAAATTTTAACATGCTGTTCTCTTGCATTAATGGGAATGGTAGACCTTACTGTTGGGTCTGCTGATATAACTGGAAGTTAATTCACTTCTCAATATGGACTTGGGGCTAACCAGTTCAACAGTATTAACTCTTGGGTCAAACTTTACTTTTGTATAAGCTGAAGTCTTCCCTATTTACAATTAGCGTCTATATCTCAAATTTATACTGATAGGTATAGTCATTTACTACTTTTAAGAAGCAGGAAGCAAATCTCTGCTGTTCCTTTGGTGCCATTTTCTGCTCAATCCACCAGCTTCATTACTTTCATCAGAACAGCAAAAGCAGCAACTACATAACCTCACCCCCTTGGCAATATAGTTTGACACTGCAGTGTAGCTTGTATCACTCTACTATCCCTAGTGCACGCACGTACATGCAGAATGCTCTGAATCGAATGTTTATCACTCTGGCCAGTTCGCCTCTGCTGTCTTTGTGAATTAACTGAGGATAGTCAGCAAGCTATAATTCTGATAGTATTGTGGGGTAAGAGGTGCCAGTCTCGCCAAACAATTATGACAGTCTTTCTGGCAAAATAAGAAATCCAGCAAACTATATTACTCTACAACAGCAAGTCATTGGTCATTCTTCTGACTCTTTTTCTGAAGAAACAAATGTTTTCTTCTCAGTCAGGCACTCCACTGAGGGCAGTATTGAGGGAGTCCTTCCAGGATGGACTATGCATGCCAGTCAGCAATCTGTTTGTCTCTGACTCTGACTCTGACACTGACTTACCCCCCCCTCTCCATCCATCTTTCTTTCTATCTATTTATCTATCTCTATCTCTATCTATCCATCCATTTATCTATCTATCTCTATCTATCTATCTATCCATCTAATCTAATCTAATCTAATCTAATCTAATCTAATCTAATCTAATCTAATCCAATCCAATCTAATCAATTATTTTCCTCACCATTGAGAGTGGCTCTGTGTGACTTACAATGGCATAAAAGCATAAATATAAAAGCAATACAATTAACAAAAAATAAATGAAAGGTTAAAAACCAAGAGCACAAATGGTATGAAGCCAATCAGAAGAGCCAGGTTTTGAGGCCTTTCTGGAAGGCCAGAAGAGTGGAGGCAAATCTCCCCTCCACTGCCAAATCTTCCAGAGGATAGTGGCCATGACAGAAATGGCTTTTGTTGACCCCACTAGCCAAAATTCCTTAGCTGATGGGGTGCATCAAAGCCCGCTTCTACTGGAGCGAGGGGAATGGGTCAATCCCATCAGAATAAGACAATTCCTAAGATAACCTCTCTTATGCCATGACAGACTTTGCCAGCTATGTCAGCTCTCCTGACAATCTAGAAAAGGATCCTAAAGATCCAAAGCCACAAAGCACAAGCCTGTGGCATCTGAGAAAGCCTTATTTTTTAAAAAAATGATTTTGAAACACTGGATTTTTTAATGTAAGACACTTCAGTGATTTGACCATTTCTCTGCAGGCTGTTAGCCCTATCTTGATTTGGAAATAGTTGGATTATTTTCCTTAACCTAGCTATATATACACCTTTAAATAGGTTCACTTGATAAGCTTTTCTTTTTTAAAAAAAGTATTGCAGTGTCTTATTGGCACTGATTTCAAACCTGGCAGGTTACTGTTCTTTAAAAGGTCTACCATCCTTGTTGTTTTCATCTTAATCTGCCAAAAAGGAAGGTGGTTTCAAGCATTTTGGAGGGCTACTTATTGAAGCAGACAGAAAACACCTATCTACTTATTAATTGCAGAATTTAACTACCTCTGTAAGTTGCATATAAATACATTTATTCACATGGGCATGGTTTTCAAATTCTACAACTGTGCTTATTGATCTTGGAAGATTGAGGACGTGTAACCCATAAAGACAACGTAGTATCTAGAAGTCCTTGAAAATTCTCACACACAGGAAAACTGCTACATTTCTTCTCACATGACGTGTATGCTGCTGCCTGTATATCTTAAAGATGATGTGCTCATTTTTGAAAGCAGTTGTGATACGCCAATTGCATCCAGCACTGATTATTTCAAAGAAATTATTGCTTTATCCCACTGACGTTGCTAATTTAAAAAATTCTGTTCAGGGTGACAGGTATTTGCATTTGATGACAGGGATTTGAATCCTGAAGTCATGACTTACACCTTAGTTTTTTAAAAACCGTATTTCCTTCTCCAATTCAAGCAAGGAGGTCTTTATTCAATTAAGACTCAATCTACTTCTGGGAAGACTTATGGAACCTATTTATCAGTACCATTTTGCTGAAATTATTTTTTCTGCATTTGCAAAAACCATGCTACAAAGTACATGTTATAAAAAAATTTAAAATAATACTAATGCAGTTAAAGGCTTTTCAGCAGTGCAATTGCTGATGTACAGCACAGCTTTTCTAAATATTTTTATAACATGTAAAATGCATAATAATAGTTTATTTTCTTATTTATCCCCACAACATGGGAATGAAAGTAAACAAAAGAAGTTAAGGGCATTGCTCTCCTCAATCAATTATATATCTGGCACAGACAGCCATAGTTACAGGTACCTGTTTCTCAATGGAAAGCTGCTATACATCCCTGTCTCTGGAAAAGAAACGGTATGTGAGTGAGAAAAGAAATATATGGAGCTATAATTCTTGCGAAGGTTAAATTCCATCACTGACTGCATCTGCAGAGAACATAAAGTCATCTATTATTGCAGCTAGGGAAGAAAACATGTAGGAGACTGTTAACAGAGATGATGAATACTACTATCTCATACTGCATTTTGCAGGCAGGTGTGTGTGTGTATTTGTAAGTGACAATTTTTTATCTTAGGGCTCATGGTGCAGAGTAGAGCACATACAAAGGAATTACTTCTCTAGCATAAGCTTGCTCTGCATTTATTTCCTCTTATTACACACATATCAGTTGATGTATGGAAATCCAAGGGCTGTGGAAGTAAGATTCTCCTTAGACCTGAGCAATTAATTCTGCTCCAGATCAAGAGTAAATTAGAGAAAATGGGTGGGTTTGGGTGGCATAAACCCAGAACTGAATAGGTTTACTAAGGACTGGGGCCAACAATGTAGGACACAATGGAGTGGCACCAGAGCAAAGGAGACTTAGATATTTGCACAGCAAAGCGAGGTCAGTAGGGAGTACAAGAGGGAAGGGGGGGAGGGAGGGAGGGAAGGAGAGAATGAATGAGAGAATCTTTCAGGATACATAACAAAAGCCTAATATTGGAACAACAAATTATAAACTGCAATGTAAAATTCTTGTTGAGAAGATTTGGCTAGGTATAAAGGCGAGAGAATCCAATATTTTATTCTTATCAATAATCACTGATTTACTAATGAACTCACTTAATACAATATGAAGAATAAAATTATTGTAAGATATCATAAAATCTCTACCATGGGAACACATGTTGCTGCATCCTTTGATTAGTAGAATCAGCAAAGCTTTTGATAAAATTTCTCTTTGTTCCCTGGAATCAAGACAGCTAATAACTCACATAAATAATTATACACTAACTAATCTTGTGATAGAATATAGATTAAATATAGTTGAAACCATAATTTGCTTGAATGACCAGAGACTACTCATAAATGTCTTTCAGTCAACTTGGAGCAAACTGTGAAGTGGAGCCCCGTAGTCAATCAGCATATTGGTTTACTTTATAAGAATACTTTTATCTATTCTACTAACTGATAAGCTGTAGATATCTACAGTGTGAGGAAGTGGAGTTTCTGAACAGTTTACAAAGATTGTGGCCACGGGTGTTGAATTTAATGGAAAGGCAGGACTTAAACAAAGTATAGCAAATAAATACTCACATTCAACTGAGTTATGAATTCTTCACCTGAATTTGCTAGTAGGATAAAGGATAAAGAGAATAAATCTGCCAGAAAATAGATAACTGTTGCCTTTACCAAATGCTTCTCAAACTGAGAGACAGTATATAGAGTTTGGTTGTTTGTTTGTTTCATTCTAACCAAAAGAAAGCAGTTGGAGAAGGCTGAATTTTATTGCACACGCTGACAAGAAAGAGAAGATTAGACAATACAAACAAAACTTTACTGTCAAAATAAGCCATATTATTTTATATTAAATTGATTTCTTATCCCTAAGCCATAACCCACGTGCCTTGCATCACTGATTGGGCAAATATTTTTTCCTAAAACACAAATGCTAACATTTCTACTTTTTAAAAAGCTAAAAAACTTCAAGTTAAGAATAATGGACAGGTAGATGACATGCTGTGACCTCTTAGTTAAGTCCAAATACTCCTCTCCAGCAAGTCCCAGGTAGAAAAAAATGATTCTTATTTTGCACATTCTACTTTGGGTATGTGAATAATTATCTCTATAGTTATGCCCAGCCAGCAGTTTCATAATATCCATAATATTCTATCTCTCTAACTCTGCCATGGGAAATTTTTTTTAATAGGGTGGCAGAATCCTAAGGGTGACAATTCCATATGAAGGCACACATTCTTTCTCTCACAGCTTCTGGAAGTGAATACTATGTGTTCCTAATCAGTGCCTAGGATAGTGATGGCAATTTTGGGGGGCTCAGCATGTCAGAAATTTGGAAAATATCTAATTTGACTATGATGGCGTGTCATTGCTACCCCCCCAAACAGAGAAACAATTCTTCACACATTCATTTAGTGTTTTTGAAAAATGCATTCCAATCATTTGTGGTATTGTATGCTATATAAAGAAATGGCAATTACAAAAATGAATTATAAGTAAAACAAACTCATTTTGAGGGGAGGGTTTGAGGCTGCCTAAGAGCACTCCCCATTCTCACACGGCCCTAGCAGCTTCCAAAAATCATGCAAGAATAGAGCATGTTTTTATTTATGGAGATTCTCGGTTGTCCAGATCATGGTTATCCCAAAAGTGCTTTTTTGAAAGGCAGCCAGATTTTCTTGTTTTTATTCCTCCTCCCCCCTTAAAGACATTTTGCTTCTCCTTCAAGAAGCTTCTTCATTTTTAACTAAATGATAGAGAATGGAAGGATTTATATTCTGTGCAGTCATCTGGTTGTTAGCACTTTCTCCAAAAGTCACTGAGGCCACTTGGAGGTTTATTTACGCCCTCAGGGTCATCTGAATAGTACAAATAGGTGTGGAACTTTCATGGAACTGCTGAAAGAGCATGCTTTTGGGAATAGTTGTCAGGTCTTGGTGAATCTTAGTGTGGTCTGAATAGTCAGGTCTTGGTGAATCTTAGTGTGCTAACCAAAACATCATGGTGTTCACCTTTGACATGTATGTCACAGATTTGCAGTTACTGGTCTAGGACTTGTAGGCATCGATATCTTATTTGACAGGGAAAAACTGTTGAAAATGTGGGAATTAGCTGGATAATGAAATTTCAACTTTGTGTGGCTAAACGTGCATTTTCAAGTCAAATCAAGTGTTGTCTCCTGGCAGCTGCTTGGACAAGCCCTGCAGTTTTTTGGCAACATCTTCAGAAGTGGTTTGCACTGCCTTCTTGCTTGGGTTGAGAGAGTGAATAGCCCAAAGTCATCCAGTGTGCCTCGTGCCTCAGTCTAGAACTCATGATCTCCTAATTTCAAGCACTGAGCCACAACACCAAACTGACTTTCAAATTTTTCTACCAAGGAGGGTTTTATCCTTAAGAGCTGTGGCTCCTTTAGTGAGTTATAGGTAGCTCTTGTATTTGCACTCCCATATTCTAAACTTCTAAACTTCTGAATCATACCAAAAGCACTGCACATTCTGAATGTCAGCTAAGAAAGGGAGGCTCTGGATTTGTAAACAGCTTATATATTTATAACATATATTTATAACACACACACACACACACATTTATATATATATAAAAAACCAGTTATATATATATAACCAGCCACATAAGCAAAGAAATCCAACAGACGATCATCCCAAGAGAAAAATCTTCTAGATGCCCCAAATTATTAACGGCCCTCCCAAAAATACACAAAGAAGGCCAATACCTCTCAGACCCATAGTCAAGCCTTCCATAAGGAGCACCCATTACAAAACCTAGCTAAATCTTAGCAAACAACTACAGCCCCATGGCTGAAAACCGCAGCTTCTATTGTACAAAAACTCATACCACTTTCCTAGAAATGATCAAAAGATTCTACACGTTAGAACCAAGAAGATCTGCTTGTAAGTTTCGACGTGTTTCACTATTCACTCATGGGTCCCAAAAAGAAACTCTTGAAATCATCAAAAATAAATACCAAAACCAGCTTAAAGAAACCTTTCATGGAACTAACCAGAACACTTGCCTTAACCAACACATATTTCATATACAAAGGACAAGATATAAGGCAAATTGAAGGGAAGGCCCCTATTGGGATCCAACCACTGTCCACCCCGTCATGCAAACCTGTTCATGGAAGAATTCGAATTCCAGAAGCCCTGGCTAATTGCCACCCACAAACCCCCAACTTCTGGCTAAGATACATTCAAGGACCACATTTTGTGATTTGGCCCCCATGGAAAAAGAAAACCTAAAACAAATTGTCCTAACACACCTAAACCAACCACACCCCAAATCAAAGTTCCACCATGGAAACGGAAATTAAACAACAACTACCACTCCTAGATGTACTAATCTTACCAAAAGAAAACAGATGGCACACTGGGACAACGCATATACCAAAAAAACACACCCAACCGCCTACCTCAACGCCCAATTCCCACACCACCCAGCACAGATAATCCGTTTGGCGAAAACCACTAATTACCAGAACTAAACGCCTGGCAGATAAAACACATATTAAAGACTGAACTATGCACCCGATGAAGTATTGAACAGCCCAATGGCTTCCAACAAAAACAAAATCACCAAGCTTGATCCACAAAAAACCACCCAACCAAGACATAACAGAGAAACCTAGAAGACCAACAGAACCCTATGGAAAACCACTGTCTTGCCCTACATAAGAGGGTTACTACAGATAAATCCAGGCTAAGATACTACACGCAATCAATCAAGAACTGGCCTTCAAAACAGACAAAAAAAATGCAGCCATTCCTGAGGAACCCCAAGACAAAAATTTGACCTGTAAACCAAAAGGCATATAACCAAAATTCCCTGTAACAAATGCTGCCCGGCCCAAATACATGGAACAGACCAATAGAAGAATAAAGTTACCCGGCCTAGATTGAACCACAGAAATGGCAGTTAAAAAAAAGGCTTGGAACAACACCTCCTCACTTTAGTCCAAACATGAAAACCACAGGGTCACAACATCAACTTTCAATGGCACTAAAAACCCTAGCCACTATTAGAAAACCCCAGCCACAGAATCATTCAGAGAAAGCCATTAGAAAGATTGAAAAAAGACCTGACAGCATGAATAGAAGAGAGATTCCAGCAGAAACCCTGTCAATCATTTGGAAGCCTTGCACTTCTCAAATAGAAAGATCTCCACACAACAAAACAGACAAAACACCTGAAGCACAGGACAAGACTCCCTCTTGATGCTCCAAACTCAAGCAACCCCCCCACCAGGGCACCCAGGTGAAACCCAAGCTTGCTATGAATAGCAGCTTGGACTTGATGAATAGCAAGCCGTTCCTTTTCACCACGGAAAGCCAAGCTGGGCCACTGAAAGCCTCCAACCACAAGAACAGAGTGTTGGCCAGCCAAATCAAAGGCCACAAAAAACAGACCAGAAAGAAACCCGAAAACACCAATCAATCAAAACTCCAAGTCCAATGAAACACAGAACCCAGGCTAATAGCAATTCAGAATAACCCGCTCAATTTGAAACAGGAGGAACTTTGAGACACACATCCACACAGAAGCCTGATGATGGCAGATGAGATTCTGCTTGAAATGTTGCTACAAACTTTTAACAGAACTACAATGACGTGGATAATTTACCAAAGGAAAGCTTAAAACAGCACATATATATATTATATATGTGTGTTTTTTTAAGCTTCGCGGGTAACTTACATGTGTGCTGGTATTAGCTTCCTTCGGGTATTAATCCCACGTTCTGATAGTTTTGTGTTAGTATTTGTAGGCAACGTTTTCAGGCAGAATTCTCATCTGCCTTTCATCAGGCTTCTGTATGGATGTGGGTCTCACAAGCCCTCTGCGTTTCAAATTCGGGCTTGGCCTATCCTGATTGGCTGGGAGGTCTAGGTTGTGTTCACTGGACTTGGAGTTTGAATTGATTGGTGGTTTCTGGTTTTTCTGCCTGGTTTTGTGGCTTTGATTGGCTTGGCAACCTCGTTCCTATGTTGGAGGCTTTCAGTGCCAAAGCTTGGCTTCGTGTAAAGGGACGGCTGTTATCCATAGGAAGGCTAGGTTTTCACCTGGGTGTCTGGTGGGAGGGTGTTTGAGCTGGAGGCTCAGAGGGAGTCTGGTTTGTGCCCAGGTGTTTGCTGCTTGTGGTGTGGAGATCTTTCTATTTGAAAGAGGTGCGGCTTCCAATTGATGACAGGTCTGCTGGGAATCATCTTCTTCTATTTCCATTGCTTTTCAGTTCTTTTTTCAATCTTCTATGGTTCTTTGATTTGATCTGTGGGGCTGGGGTTTTCTAACAGGTGGCTAGGGTTTTAGTTGCCATTGAAGTTGATGTTGTTGACCTGTTGGGTTTCATGTGTTGACCTTAATGAGGTGTGTCCAGCTTTACTGCATTTTTGTGCTTCATCTAGGCGGAGTACTTATTCTTCTATTGGTCTGTTCCAATGTATGTGGCACATTTGTGGTACTACAGATTAAAATCAGTAAGATACTACATTAAGGCATCACACAAGGGGACTGCCTTCAAAACAGACAAAAAAATAGGCAGCCATTCGCTAGGAAACTCAAAGACAAAATTTGACCTGGAAAACCAAGCATATACGGAAATTCCCTTGTAACATCATGCCCGGCCCACATACATTGGACAGACCAATAGAAGAATAAGTAACCCGCCTAGATGAAACCACAAAATGCAGTAAAAAAAAACTGGGAATATATATAATATATATTATTATTATATATATATAATATATATATATATATAATACTATATATATAATTTATATATATATATATATAATATGCTGTTTTTAGCTTCCTTCGGTATTACCACGTCATGTAGTTCTGTTAAAGTTGGTAGCTTCATTTGTAGTTCTGTTAAGTTGTAGGGCAACGTTTCCAGCAGATCTTAATAAATATATATTATATATAATTATAACATATTTATAAACATTATAACATATAATAGCTTATATATAAACAGCTTATACATATATATGTCTTAAGCAAATATAAGTTATTTTATAGTGAACTGAAGCTTCAGTTATTTATAAAAAAAATCAATCTGATAAAATAGTATATGCTATACATACAGATAAATATGTGAAATATCTACTTTCTGAACAAGTGACCTGACTAAAGGATACCTATTCTTTCATAGAACTGCTATATAAAATGATATCTATTAATTTAAAACAGTTACCAGCACAATTTTATACATTTCCTTAAAAGTGAGCCCAATTAAAGACTTATTTCTAATAATATGAGTTGCAGCCTGAACTGATTTATCAGTTTTTCAATTCCATAATAAAAGCAATAATTCAAGGAATGAAAATATAAAATACATGATAGCAGGTAAAGCAGATTCTGTCAAAACACCCAAGATTTCAGAATATATTTCACTATGTACAATAGAATATTATTCCCTGGCTTGAGCCTCAGAAGTCTATTTACACTTTTCCGATAGTTGATATCAGTCACTGAGCAGATGGGCTCTTCCCAGTGTTACTTTAATTGTCACACATGGAATGAAAATCTCACACCTTATTTTCAGCTGGCTGCTAGAACTATTTCATATTTCAAGAAGATTTATCCAAGTCAAGAACACTGGAAATGTGCTTTTACTCTTTCTTTCTTTCTTTCTTTCTTTCTTTCTTTCTTTCTTTCTTTCTTTCTTTCTTTCTTTCTTTCTTTCTTTCTTTCTTTCTTTCTTTCTTTCTTTCTTTCTTTCTTTCTTTTTCTCTCATTCTCCCCCCCTTTTGGAACACCAGTCAATTTTCCTTTGAAAAAAATAAAACATTATGCATTACAAATATTAGTTAAAAATGTGAAGCTATCAAGAAGCATGTTATGCTGACTACTGATGACTTTTCCAGTGGTATTCCCATGCTCTTATTGAGAGCTCACATTTAGCTATGTGCAGGTTTTGTACTTTTTCAATTACTAATATCTATTTCTTCTTGTTAATCTTTTCTTGACCAACAAAAGGACAAAATTAACTGGACTGAACTCACACTGGCTGCTTTATTTAGCTGAAGGACATTCCACACTGCCATTACTTCCACTGCTTCATCTCTCAAAAATAGAATGAAGATCCATGATGAACTTCAAATGTATGAGAAGGAGCATAAACGATGTCTTCCTTAAGGGATTGCAGGTCAAGGACCAATGAAAAGTATCTCTCACATCATGCAAAGGGAAAACTGAATAAATAGTTTGCATATATACTGTATATTCATGCTCTTAGTTTATGCTACAGTATATTGGGTTGTATGCAAAGTATTCCAATAATTCCTTTTGGATTGCATCTTGGATAATTTGCTAAGAGCCTCAAGATAGGGAGAGGCATGAATTCCTGCAACTCCACAAATGATACTGAGTAACAGAGGTGCTTTTTGAAAAAATAGATTTATTTGGATTTCCAATACACTACAGCAAAATCAGAAATAAATCACACCAAGCATAGTCAGTATTGTGGGATCCATGACCTAAACTGTTTGTAAACTAGCTCAGTATCCTCACATGGAAGCCTTTCCAAGGACCTTGTTTGTTTATATTGCACAAAATGAGATGAAGCAGTGTCACACTGCATGTATGAAAGGTGTAGCGTTTGTATTAGGTTGGTCTGATATTTTATTTGCAATCCTCTTGGCTCCCTTGCAAAACCGCACTGTTTGCAACCATTGACATAGATCATTGTGGTCAACTATAAATCAGTAGTCCACTTCAGTGGATTGGGGAGACTTTATATTCTAAAATATGTGTGTCCCAATTGTCAAAAATCAATCAATTGTTTATTGTCAATGCACAACATGTGTACAATAAAATTGAAAAATTGAAATTGAAAACACAATAGCCAGAACAGAGGTGTCTACAAGATGCAGCCAAACAGATGGTGATCATGACTGAAACTCCACCTGTTTTTATGTGCATTTTGTTAAAGTAGGACAAAGTTTTGGATACACCATTTTGGCCACCATCTGGAATTTTGGATCATAATTTACAGACATTATTGAATCAAAAATTTAATGAGATATAGCAAAAATGCAATACAATTTGCATCTATCTTCCTAGAGCAGAATATATTCTATTTTTGTTATGAGCCATGGTGGCACAGTGGTTAAAATGAAATATTGCGGGCTGACTCTGCTCACTGCCAGGAGTTTGATCCTGACTGGCTCAGGGTAAACTCAGCCTTCCAGTCTTCCGAGGTCGGTAAAAGGACCCAGATGGCTGGGGGCAATATGTTGACTCTGTAAACCTCTCAAAGAGTAAAGCACTGTGGAATGGTATACGAGTCTAAGTGCTATTACTATTGCTATTGCTACTGTAGACCTTTCATATCCTTGTGAAGACAAATAAATACAATTTCTACAAATTGATATAGAAAATGAAACATTTTGCTATAAAAAAAAACTGCATACCACAGAAAGCTATAATCATTTCAATTGTGGTACATCATCACTGTCTTTTTCTATGCCTGTATAGCAATTCACATTGTTCCTCTAATTGACTTAGTGCATATTTCTAAAATGGAAACATTAATAAATTTAATGTTTATGAGTCCACTAGCCTCCACATCTTATGTTTTTTGGGTGCTGGCTTTATCCTTCCATATGCTCAAACAGCATAAAATAGTACAATAGAGTTAAGTAATATCAGGGCTGGCTGTGCTAAATGTCTCCTTTTCTACTGTAATCTATGCATTCTGCTGCACATGTTCTACTTTTCCTTTCATGCCATACATTCAGCCCATTTGAATCTGCTACTGGCTACAGCTCTATTATCTCTTATTGTCTCCTGCCCAGCCAAAAACAGGACCATCTGTTGCACAGCTGCAGTGTTTTCTGCATTGGCTAAAATATAATGAATCAATTAAAACAATGGGAAAAGGCACAGTAGAATATTTGTATTTTTATTGGTAACCCAGTTATGCCATCCAAGTTCCCCTTGTTCTCATTTTTGTACTAGGCTAAATTTAAAAGCATTCTTCACCGGAGGGAAAAAAGAAATTAGAATTCTTTTCTTTGGAGCCTGCTGAATTTCCTACTGCAACGTCGTTTACTCTGCTGGTGTTAATAAGCAACAGTTAAATTTTGGACATGACCCCAGGCATCAATTAAAACTGTAGGCTTTCATTCCATGCATAGTTATACTGAAGTTTATTTAAGATCAATGGAAACTACACAAGGATAGCCTAATGATTTGCAACTATAAGCAATTCTATACTCTAATTAAAGCAGTGGCAGTGGGGGCTTCCTGCCACAACACCAGCAGAAAGATTGCCGTATTTTTCATGTGCTTAAACTGGGAAGAAAGAGAAAAGCTATAGAGTCGATTTTGGGAGAGAATAATGAAAAATTGCTAGGGACTGGAGAAACTGAAAATGTAATCTTTGCCCAATCTTCCCTATGATGGATTCACAACCCACAGAATTTCCTGAATGTTCAGCATATTCACTTTGTTTCTTTCTATTAAAATACCACTTTTCATCAAGAAGAAATCAATAGTTCCTTAATAAAATCCAAACAGAAAGAGCTACTTGGAAAGTTAATTATATTACTGTCTCACTATTTCTCAGAATGTGCACCCTATCTTCAGTCAGCCTGGTTAGTGGTAAGCAAAAGTGGAAATTCTCATCTGAAGTTTGAACTCTAAGTAGACGTGTTGTTCAATGGTGGGATTCAAACATTTTACTACCAGTTCTGTGCGCATGGCTTGGTGGGCGTGGCTTGGTGGGCGTGGCTTGGTGGGCAGGCAGGGGATGGAGATTCCCACCCCACTCCAGGGGAAGGTTACTGCAAAATCCCATTTTCTCTCTGCCCCACTAGCTTGATTTCCAGATCCATTCTCCTGTGCAAGGCAACAAAAAAGAGCCAGCTGATCATTGAGACTCGGGAGGCAGAGAATAGATCGGGGTGGGTCCAGTCAGAGGTGGTATTCTGAACTACTCAAAATTTCTGCTACCAGTTCTCCAGAACTGGTCAGAACCTGCTGAATGACATCTCTGGTGTTGTTGCTTTTTTTTTTAATTGCTAGTGCTTAAAGGGAAGTATTTATTCAATCTTGGCTGATTTATAGAAAACTTGAGTAGGGTCAAAACCGGATGAGAGACCACAAGGAAATTACAGAAGTGTAGGGTGTAGTTAGGAATTTGGGGGGGGGAGAGCAGCCCAAAAGAAGGCAATAGCACACATTTTGTTGCCAATAAATAAGTGGCTCATATTTTTTTCCATGAAATTCTGTCACCCTATGAGAGAATCATATTTCAGAATAAATATATAGAGGTATTATATCTAGGCAGGCTTTTACTTATGAACACTTATTTCAATAATTTGCCACAGAGATATTGGAAAAAATTGACATTTTTAAAAATGGATTGTTCTCCACATAAGAATCAAGAAGGCATTTTAAAGACATTTGAAGACATTTATGGAATGAGATTACAAGTTTATAATGTAATGCAATATCTCTGAATAAAAATGGTTGTGGGTTTTTTAAAATGTTTTCTTGACCGAGAATATTTTTTGAAGATGGAGAGCTACAAAACTCTCATTATCTGTTTCTGCTTCAGTTCACATTGAACAAAGCTACTCACTGCAGTCTTAAAATGACAAGCCCATTCCTTTAATTATGCAGAGGGCAGGTGCATATCACTGATGTTTCATATTCTTCATATAAGTGTCAATCTTCTTGTAACAAGGAGCTATCTTGCCAACAGAGATATTAACCCCAAGGGGAAATTCAGTGACAACTCAGAGTTAACAGGCCAATTTATGTTTAAAAAGCATCCGCCTTTCCCAAGCTGATGCTTTCCAAATTGGGCCAAAGAAGGAAGGGAAATATAGTTTTTTTAAAAAAGCAGTTGAATTGCTAATTTCTAGATGATTGGGTCATCTCATAAGTTGAAAGAATGATTAAATAAATAAATGCAATATCAAAGCAAACCATGTTGGCTTTTCATTAGATTTCATCACATTGACTCTCAACTGATAATACTGTACAGCAGCGGTCCCCCCAACGTTACTGGTACCAGGGACCCGTTTCGTGGAAGACAATTTTTCTACAGACTGAGGGGGGGATGATTTCACTGCAACATAGTTCCCATGCATGCACAGATGATGCTTCGCTTTCATGGCCTGGCTCCTGACCAGTCCTGGTCCAGGGCCAGAGGGTTGGAAACCCCTGCTGTATAGAATAAGCAACATGTAGCCTTCAGATGTTGAATTAAAAGGTCCACCTTCCTTAGTTATGCTACCAGGAATTGAAGTTGCTGCGCATTCGTAGTGCTAGGAGTGGAAGCACAAGAATTTCTGGAAGGCTCAAGTCTACCAACTATTGTTCATGGCATAATATGATGCTTTTTCAGGCGTAATTTCCAATATATTCACTCCTGCCCCACCTAAGAAAGTGAGTTTAGGATTGCAGTCTTACATAAATAAATAAATAAATGGAACAGTTTATCAATTAATAGTTATCATGATATAAAACAATAGATCGAACCCAAACATTGAATTTATTTGTTCCCAAACCACCTAGGAAATACGTATTCCCAAAACCTAGGAAAACAATGGTGTATAGAATTGCAGACATGGTTCTAATCTGTTTCGAAATTTTGTTAGTGTAATACTCTTGAGAAGCACTTTGTTTGCATTTTAAGCAAACATTTTAATTTTTATCATGCATTCGGGATTAATAAAATATATGATTACCTCTGCAAGATTATTACATGTACAGAGATGGAAAGATTCAGCCATCCAACCATTATGTTTGGTGAAGATGACAGATTTTGCAGAAGGAGATAAACTGACTTCTTTGATTAGAGGAAAGACATTATCTACATTTATTGGTGACTGAAAGACTTTTATGGAGTTTTTGCATAAAAATGAAAAAAGAACTTGTGATTTATCATTCTGATGACTGGACAGGATAGCAATAGCAACAGAACTTATATACCGCCTCACAGTGCTTTACAGCCCTCTCAAAAGGCCGTGTCACACTGCCCAACGGATGCAAAAAGGACACAACGGAAGAGAAAAATGTTGCATCTGTTGTTTCCG
>BHFT01045195.1:0-57897 GCA_004320025.1 Laticauda laticaudata | reverse complement strand
AGGAAAGGAAAGGAAAGGAAAGGAAAGGAAAGGAAAGGAAAGGAAAGGAAAGGAAAGGAAAGGAAGGAAGATAGCAATAACACAGACTTATATATCCCTTCACAATGCTTTCCAGCCTTCTCTAAATGGTTTACAGTCGCCTCTGGCCCCCAACAATCTGGGTCCTCATTTAACTGACCTTAGAAGGATATGGAATGCTGAGTCAACCTTGAGCCGACAGGAATCAAACTTCTCGCAGTGGGCAGAGTAGCCTGCAGTATTGCATTCTAAGCACTGTGCCACCACATCTCCTGGCATTAATCCCCAATTGGTTTGACCTTTCCTCAGAGAGCCTGAGATGACATGGACTGCAGTCTCCCTGAATTTAGCTCCACAACAACCTTGCCAGGTAGCCTGGGCTGAGACCGAGCGGCCCAAAGTGAGGCCAGCCTCAGTGACTTGAGGATCATGGCAAATTGCCTCTACCGCCTGACGTTCTTCTGAAAGCCCTCTGATTTGAATCATGGTTTGATGCCTAAGCCACGATCTCCCTGGGGTTTACTAACAGGCCAAGCCTGAAGCTCCAGAGCTGCTTCTCAAATTTAATGTTTAATGAAAGAGTTTGTAATTTGGGGGAAATTTCTTACGAAGGGAAGAATGTCAACACATGAGAATGGAGACCATGCTGTTCAAAAGACATGGAGACAAGATTATACTGGTTCTCTTGCACTCTCCTGGTTGGGCTGCCACTGGTAGGAGCCCGTGCACAGCCGAAGGGCAGCTTCAGCCTGCAGTAAATGAATCAATGGCTTTTTTGGTTCTTGGAGGAAGCAAAGAAGGGGAACTGATGCTGCAGAATGGCTTGAATTGAATATTGATCCAGATCTTTTGCCAGGCCAGGCTGAAGCCCAATGAAGCCGAGGTCTCCGCTGTGGCTTGGCTGGACCGCCTCACCCTGGCATCCATTGTGGCTACAGAGGATGGAGCAGAAGGCGAGGCCCCAGGGGTGGGCAAGGAGGCACCGTCCACTGTCAGGTAGGTGGCAGGGAAGAGCATCCCGGTGTTCTGACCCAGCTCCCCAAACACAAGCCCTCTGAAGTGAACTCAAAGAATTCTTCATTAGGAGCACCGGCACTCCCCCCCCCAAAAAAAGTGTCTCTCTCACCGCAGAATAACAAGTCCGTCCATCCGGGAGATGAATAGTTGTCTGCCACACCTATTCATCTCCGCCCCCTGCCTTTGATCCCCAGAGCTAAAGTGGGGCTTTGCTAGCAATGGTGGCTGTTCTGTCCCAAAGACCGGCCCATAGATTTCCACTGTTCTCCTCTCCTCTACTTTTAGTGCATCCAAGCATCAGGCATTGGATGCAGCTGTTCCTCCTCTTCCTCATCAGCCACCTCCAGACCTGGGAGCTGTGGGGTCTCCATCTGAGGCCTGATAGGCGGCCCAGGCTCTGCTTCTCTCTCTCTCTCTCTCTCTCTCTCTCTCTCTCTCTCTCTCNNTCTCTCTCTCTCTCTCTCTCTCTCTCTCTCTCTCTCTCTCTCTCAGCTAGCTCCATTCCCTCTTCCCTCTCGGAGCTCTCAGGTTGCCCTGATGCTGACTCCAACTCCCACTCTTCCTCCTCTGATTCGGCTCCTGGAGGGGCCGGAAGCCAACAGGCCACAACACTTGGCTCTTCACCTCTTTTTAAAGCAAGAGCAAAGGGTGTAGTCCAGTAGTCCTGAACCTTTCCAGCTTGGCAGCCCAGCCCAAGCTGTGAGTGGTAGGCATGCACGCACAGAGCTCCATGTGTACAAGTGACACGCGACCACCACTTGTGCAAACGAAGCTTTGTGCATGAGCGGAAGGCGCTGGCTTTCATGCATGAAGCTCGTCACGCAAATGGAGGGCGGTTGTGTTGATGCATGAAGCCACATTTGCATGAATGGAGCTTCGCAAGTGAGCACAGGCCCTCCGCTTGTACGAGGGTAGCTTCACACAAGCAACCCATTTCTCCCACGAACAGGCCGTGGCCCGGTACTGGCCCACAGCCCGGGGGATTGTGGATCTCTGGTCTAGTCCTCATAAACTGGCTGAAGGAAACCTGGTTTGATCCATCATGATTTGTTCCTTCTCTTTGGTAGAGGGTTCTCGGGAAAATCAGTCTCTTTCATTTAGCTAAGAAAAGGGCTATTATTTAAGGCTTTTCAATCAATAATATTCTGAATAGCTTCCCCTTCTTCATATAGGCTGGCAAGAACTAAAGATTTGTCTCGCCATCTCGATGAGATGGCCCAAAGTTCTCCCCTCTTTCTGCTTTAGCTCATATTTCTGAAACTTCTACAGATAAATGGCCTTTTTTTTAACCATTCAGTTTACATTTAGAAAATCATTAAATATATGATGGTTCTATTGTCATGCAAACTAAGATCTCTGTTGAATTAATAGTTGCTTATTCCTCGTTGAACAATTGTGGGGTCAAACTAGCATAGAAATAGGAATAGACATAGGATAGAAGATGGAGAATAGAACAGAATAGAATATATAATAGAAAATGGAATGCAATGGAATAAGAAATAGAGAATACCGTGTTTCTCACAAAATAAGGCCGGGCCTTATTTTTTTTTTGGAGCCCCCCCAAAATGGCTAGCACATCTTTTGGGAGGTGAATTAATTTCTCGCCCCCTGCCCCCCCCCCGCACCAGCGCCATCTCCAACAACAGCATCTGAGTCTCTCCCACTTTTTCCCCGTTCCCGTAAGAACAGGAAAAAAAAAAGATTTTGAGGTACCTGGGAGCAGCACCGCGCGCTGCGCTCGTTTTGGTTTAATCCTGAGCAGCTGGGTGGGCGTGAGAAGAGCCGAGCGAGTGTCTCTGCTGCTGTTACCGTTGATGCTCCAGCCTCGGCTCTGCATGTTTGCAAAAGTCCCGGTGCACCCAGGCCGAGCTGCAGCTGTCCCTCTCTCGCGAGCGCCGTCTCCAGTAACAGCGGCAGCAGCGCAGGAACCGCGGAAGTTACGGAGGCGGCTCCCCCACCTCGAGAAAGCGGCTGAAACGCTTCCACAGTTTCCCACCAATTGCTGCCGCTGTTGTGGGAGACGGCGCTGGTGAGAGAGGCGCGCAGCGACTAGTGGGAACCGTGAAGCTACAGAGGCCTGAGAGAAGCGGCTGAAACGCTGCGGACATCCACGCCGACGCCGACGCCTGCCTGCTGATCTGGGTAAGGGAGCCCTCCGTGCTCCACTATGGTGTTAGGAGAGCGCCTGATGGTGAGGCCTAGCGCGCCGCTACTCCTTATGGCAAGTCCCCCTCCACCCCACCCCCAATTTTGCATATTTTAAACGTAGGCCTAAATTTGAGGGAGGGGGCTAATTTCATTTTATGCCTAGAAAACATGTCGGGTCTTCCTATTGGGGGGGGGGGCATATTGTTGGAGAAACACAGTAGAACAGAACAGAATAGATGGAAAGGGACCTTGGAGATCTTCTAGTCCAACCCCTTCCTTAGGCAGGAAACCCTATACCATTTCAGGCAAATGGTTCTCCAGTCTCTTCTTAAAAACTTCCAGGGCTGGAGCATTTACAACTTCCGGAGGCAAGTTGTTCCACTGATTAATTATTCTAACACTCAGGAAATTTCTCCTTAGTTCTCGGTTGCTTCTCTCCTTGGTTAGTTTCCACTCATTGCTTCTTTGACGGATCTCTTCTCTTCTTTGCAAGAAACTTGGGGTGGAGGAGACAAGGGGCAGACTGGCCCCCTTCCCCACATTTATAAAGGTCTTTGGGCATCTTGTTTCCCATTTTGAGCAGCAGCATCAAACTGGAGAAGGGCTCAGCCAAGACCCTGGTGATCCCAACCGTCGCCTTCCTAGCCACGGCACAAGGAGAAAACGTTGAGCATGTCAGCACCGGGACCAAGTACGCCCTCCGGCAGTGGCTAAACATGTCGTCCCTCTGAGCGGCCAAGGATGCTCAAAACGCCTGGGAAACACAACGACCAATTCCCTGGGCAGCATTGCAGGGTCCACCTGATGCCTCTCGAGTTAAGCTTGGCAATATTTAGCTCCAGAAATCAAAAAATTATTGGTTTTGTTTTGGATTCCAGGGGAAATCTGTGCTCGAGTCATGGTTCAGTTGCCAAAAGATAACAAGTCTTAGTTTTTGTCTTTTCCTAGAGTTTACATTACAGTTGGTTCTTGACTTACAACAGTTCATTGAGCGACCGTTCAAAATGACAATGGCACTGATAAAAAAGGACCGTTATGAGAGTTTTTCACACTTTCGACCGTAGCAGAATCTCCATGGTCACATGATCAAAAAATCAGATGCTTTGTTCTGACCAAGGCTTCCTGAGACCATAATTAAACACAGTTAAAAAAACTCTCGTTTTATTTTCAATGCTGGGAATTATTTTTATTCCCAGATGGTAATGAGTCCCAAACAGTCCCTCGAGATAAACACCCACCTTTCTTTCCTGTGAAGTACTGCCAACAGAAATGCCAAATGAACTAGAAAAAAACAACCAAGTACAAGGTCAACACAGAACTTCAAGGATTAATCCGAACAGAGCCAACAACTTTGCTTCCTGCAAAGGTTTCTCTACCTTTGCCTATCCTTTATACCTTCTGGAAGGGGCAATCACCTCCAAGCCTTACTTCCAAGTCACCCCTTTTGTCTCAGCTGCTCTTGCCTTCTAGCAGCTCTGCACATACACACACTGAGCACAGGCTCCCCTTGCTCCTCTGCCTCGCTGCTGCCAGACTCCGGAGGCAGCACCCCACTCCCAGATGGTCCTGGCCCCATCCCTGCATCGGATGCAAGACCCTCGTCTGAGTCCTCGCCAGACTCCCTGACTGGTCCCCTTTCTTCCCACTGTCCAAGTTTGCTGCCGTCTGCATAGGCTGCCGGCAAACCACAACAGCTTGGCCACTAAGAGTTGTAAAGCATGTGAAACCCGCCGTTTTATGACCTTTCCTGCCACAGTTAAGGCAATTGTGGCAGTTGATCAATTAGTAACCCAGTGTCAGTTCTGGAGCCATTCCCCTTCCCCCTGGCACTTTCAGGGCTGCCACAGCAAAGTGAGTCGAGCTGTGGAAACAGGAGGGGGGGGAATTAGATAGACCGTGTTTTCTTGAAAACAAGACCCCGTCTTATTATTTTTGGCCACCAAAAAAGGCACCAGGTCTTATTTTCGGGGGAAGTCTTCCATTGACTTACCTCACTTGCACACGTCGCCCCCGGCCCCCTTTTTGCTGTCAGAAGCCTTCAGGAACTTTTTCTGCAGCCGGCAAGACTTTCCTGAAGACCTTTGCAGGGGATAATGGAGCTCTGGATCGATCCAGAGCTTTGTTCCCAGCTACAGAGGCCTTTAGGAAAGCCTTACCAGCTGCAGAAGAAATGGGCTGGCAAGGCAGGTGTCAAGATGTGCAAGGCTTGGCTACAACTGTCCAAAGGTAAGTAGTAGGGCAGCTTCACCTCCCCCCAAGCTTGATTTCTACCCATCCATTCTGGAGTGGGCGGGATCTTAATTAGGGCTTATTTTGGAGGTAGGGGTTATATTGGGCACACATGTAAAAAAAATTAAACTAGGACTTACTTTCAAGTAAGTCATATTTTTGGGGAAACAAAACCAAGGCCTTTCCCACCAGCTTTAAGGAGGTGGGATATGAGACCAAGCGACCCTTGGACTCTGGCCTGATTGGACCGTGTGACCGACTACATGGGCAGGGGAAAGAAAATTCTAGAATTGGGTATCCCCAGATGTGCCAGTGACATGCCCAATAAATCTATGCTTTGAGGAATGTGCCTGCCTTGGAGTTTTGATTCTGTTGGGCGTGTTACCCAAAACCCTGACACCTGGTTAAGTGAATCGCTGCAGTTCTTAAAGGTACTATCATGATTGTTAAGTGAATCCAGCATTGATGTTGTTTGTCAGGTCACAAAAGGGGATCAAATGACCCCAGGATGATGCCACCGTCGTAAGTATGAGTCAGTTGCCAAATGTCTGAATTTTGATCATGTGGCCCTGGGGGAGGCTGCAACGGTTGCAAGTGTGAAAAATGACACATCACTTTTTTCAGGGATGTTGTAACTTTGGTCGCTAAATGAACTGTTGTAAGTCGAGGTCTACCTGCATCCTACAAGTATGTCGATGAAGATTTTCACTCACCCAGGTAGAATTGTTTTGGAAATTCAGGCATGACAACTGGACTTATTGTGATCAACACTCATAAAAACAAAAACTATGAGGAAAAAAAAACCTGGTTACATTTAATTCTTAACTACTTAAATTTCAGGGGTTACCTTTATTTAAAAATGCTTTTTTTTTTATTTTGAGGAAGGGAAATAATTTGCCATGAGTAAATAGTGCCATAGATCCCAACGTTGACTGTTAAGTCGTATATCCCCATTAACAAATGTGAGTCAGTCTAGTGTCCAAATATTGTTCACGTCCTCAAACCTCTGTCCAGTCCCAACTATTAAAAGCCAAAAGCCCCTGAACACGGGGAACAAACTTGTTTTTGCCACTCTCCCAGGGATGGTATGCTACTGGTTTGAACTGGTTCGGGCGAACCGGGAGGAAAAAGTAAAAGCTAAGCTTCCAATCAGCTGAGAGGAGGAAAACAAGACTTAGGGACACAGGATAAAAGACAGAAAAATGCATGGAAGGAAGGGTCACTCCTAGCTTTTCCTTTCTTCATTCTCTCAGCTGATTGGCTTGTTAGGGGTGTGCCTGCAATCACCCACTGAACCAGTAGTGACTAAGGTAGGATCCCACTACTGCAGTGGTCACCAACCAGTGGTCCGTGACAAAATTATTTGCATTTTTATATTGCACTAGATACTATTTATCTTTTTTTAAAAAAATCATATTAGTGGTCCGCAGGATTTAAAGTTATGAATGTAGTGGTCCTTGAGGTCTGAAAGGTTGGTGACCCCTGCACTACTGCACTCTCCCCAGTCTCCAGCTGAGAAGCCACATAACTGTGTCCTATCTGCCAGGAAGATCTTTATTAACCTACAACATGGCTAGTGTATTTTTTATTTTATTTGATTCTTCCTAAATAAATAAGACATGACAAGACCGATGCTCCAGTTACCCCTGGCCTGATAACCCCAAATACTAAAGGCTCCCCACAAGGGCCATTCCCACAGTTGTTTGTCAACCTGCTGGGTTCAATTTAAAGAGTGTGGAAAGAAGGGTCTCTCCTCTGAGCTTTCTCCAAAGCTCAGAGGAACTTCTGCTTCCCAAGCAGCGCCTGGCTGGCAGAGTCTGCCATGTTATTAACACACACGCCCCCCCAAAGCTAGTTTCCGCAAGGGGGAAATTCAGGAGAGGAAGGAGCTCGGCTTAGCCTCTTGGCACCGATCAAGGTTTCAGCTTCAGCCACGGGTGGAGGATGGTGAGGATGGAAAGGATGGAGGAGGTCAGGCCACAGAGCCCCACGAAACCAGAGCTGCTCTTGTACAGGCCCAGCTTGTCCAAGGGAATGAAAATGTCACAGGCGTTTTTCATCACGTCCAGGAGGAGGGGAGGGTTGTTCCGGAGCACTTGGGCCAGGAGAGCGAGCTGCAGCTTCAGCTTCAGGGCCAGCTGCTGGAAGCCATGGTTGTCTACCGGGCCAGATCTGCCGTTCCGGCAGCTTCCTTTCTGGGTCTTTGCGTTGGTCTCGCGCTCCATGAGGAGCCGGATTTCGTAGGCGTCTCGGCTCAAGTTCATAATCAGCGCGAAGAGGTAATATCTGAAAATTGTGTGAAGGGAAGATTGCAAAATCCTGAAATCTTAGCTTCGGGGTCCCCAAACTCAGCCACTTTAAGACTTGTGGACTTCAACTCCCAGAATTCTGGGAGTTGATGTCCACAAGTCTTTAAGTCACCGAGTTTGGAGACCTCTGTCCTAGCTGGACCATAAGAGAATATATCTTCAAACCTATGACCACAACTGAGCCCAAAATGTATCTTGTCAAGTGAGACATGTTGAGTTTTGCCCGTTTTACAACTTTTCCTGCCACGTTTGCTAACCGAATCGCTGCAGTTGTTATATTAGCATGGTATAAGGAAATTAGTTTTTAAAGAGCATGTTGAAGTTGATAGTTTGACAACAGATTAGCAGAGTTGGAAGGGACCCAAGCAGGAGACCCTACACCAGAGGTGGTATTCAGCAGGTTCTGACCAGTTCTGGAGAACCATTAGGGGAAATTTTGAGAAGTTCGGAGAACTGACACATACCACCTCTGACTGGAGATTTTAGAGTATCCTTCCCCTGCCATGCCCACCAAGCCATGCCCACAGAATTGGCAGTAAAAAAATTTGAATCCCACCACTGACCTACACCAGGTTCTGACAGATGGCAGTCTAGTCTCTTCTTGAAAGCTCCCACAACTTCTAAAGACAACTTCTGTTCCATGGGTTGATTGGTCTATCAGAAAATTCCTCATTTCCAGGTTGAATCTCTCCTTGTTCAGTTTCCCTCCATTATTATTCCTAGTCTGGCCTTCAGGTGCCTTGCAGAATAGCTTGACCCCCTCCTCCTCTCTGTGGCAGCCCCTCAAATATTGGAAGGCTGCTATCCTGTCTCCCCTGCTCCTTTTGTTCATTAAAGTCAGATTAACAGAGTTGGAAGGAAATTTGTTGGTCATCTGGTCCAAACCCCTGCCCTCAAATTTTGGAAGACGGCTGTCATGTCTCCCCTGGTCCTTCTTTTCACTAGACTTGCCAAGCCCAGTTTCTGCAACCGTTCATCGTATCCAGTCCCTTAATCATCTATAACCGCGATGATGAACCTATGGCACACATGCCACAGGTGGCCCGTTTGAGGCAGTTTTCGCCCTCCCGGAGGCTCGAGGGAAGCCTCTGCAGCCTTGGGAAGCCAAAAAACAGGCCTCCTGAAAATACCAGAAGTGCCGAAACGGGCCCGTTTTTCGGCCTCCCAAGGCTGCAGAGGCTTCCCTCGAGCCTCGAGCCTCTGGGAGGGAGGAAATGGACTCAAACGGGCCAAAGAACAGTTGGGAGGCATGTGCATGCACAGTGCAGGTAAGAGAGCAGGGTGGGGGTGTTGCATGCGCATGTCCAGGGAGGGCCAGGGCGCATTGCATTCTGGGTGCCGGCACACACACATGCTTTTGGCACACCACAACATAAAGGATCGCCATCACTGATCGATAAGATTTGCTCTGGGTTCCCAGGATCGGATTAGCCATTCCGTCCACAACCTGGAGCCCTCAAGCAGCAGACAAATCTCTCTGGGAGGGAAAGGAGGGAGGGAGAGGGAAGGGAGGGAACTTCCATCTCACCTGAATGACCGCTGGCTCCACTTCTCCTGGTCCATGTGTGGAACGAGGCCTGATTTCCCCGCCCACAAGATGTTGTCGCAGGCAAAGTACATGGCTCGGTTTAAATGGCTCACTGTGATGCAGAAACGGAGGACGATGTCTGACAGGTGAATGGCTCTTTTGGCCGCCTCCAGAGCATTTGCAGAATTCCCCAGTCGGAATACTAGAAAGTAAGGCCAGAGTCATGGATGTGCACAATCCAGCCGGTCTTATTTCCACAGCTCACCAAGGGAGAGGCCTTGAAATATGCTGTGGGTGGATTGGCAAACAATTACTTTTTAATTTTTTTTATTATCAGTTTTCTTTTTAGTCATTTATAATATAAAATACAAAAGCAAATCATCGGAAAAATAGGGAAGGGAAAAGTATAGAAAAAAAAAGGGGGGAAAGAAAAGGCATTGACTTCCTGAATCCCTTTGGTGCAGTAGAATAAGATAATAACATCAAACCTCATTTTTTTTTTACTTTTACATAATAATATAAACTTAGCCATTTCTAGAACAACAAAACTATCTGATCCGTAAAAGCCAAAATCAAAGTTTCATTTTTTTTTCCACCTCAAGCAGGAAGTCCAGGAGCGGTTTCCAAGAAGAAACAAAAATAATTGTGTTTTTTTTTTCTTCAATCAAAACAGTCAATTTAGTCATCTCTGCTGATTCCATCAATTTCTGCAGCCCCTCATCCATTGTGGGAATCAAACATGTCCTTCCATTTTTGTGCATAAAGTAATCTCAATGTAATCAACAAGCTAGAATTAAGGAGAAACGTCCTAACAGTGAGAACAATAAACCAGTGGAACTGCTTGCCCCCAGAAGTTGTGGACACTCCATTCCTGGAGGCTGGGCTAGAAGACCTCCAAGGTCCCTTCCAGCTCTATCCTGATTGATTGATTGATTGAAATATAACATCAAAGTTCCAGATTCTTTTTTCCAATTCTTTATCCATTAAAGCCAAAAGAAAAGTTTCTGGTTTTAATCTTTATATTTGCTTTTAGAGTCTTCTGCATTAGGAGAATGGCAATTACTTGGATGAATCCTTAAGGCAACTACTTTTGGTTGACTGAGCATTGTGGGTGAGGAAGGGGAGCAGAGAGAACAAAAACCCTCCAAAAGATTTCCTACCATCAGGTGAAAAAGCACATTCCATTGAATTATTCGCCTTTTTTTACAGAAGTGACACACTTAGATTTTTGGAATAAATGCAAATTTTATACAGGGAAAAAATAAGTAGATTTAACGACCACAATTGAGCCCAAAATTTATGTTGCTAAGGGTGACAATGGTGGGATTCAAAAAATTTTACTACCAGTTCTGTGGCCGTGGCTTTGTGAACGTGGCAGGGGAAGGATACTGTAAAATCTCCATACTCTCCCCACCCCACTAACCTGCTTTGCAGCTCCATTCTCCTGTGCAGGGCAACCAAAGAAAACCCAGCCAATCAGCTGTGACTTGGGAGGTGGAGTATAGATGGGGCGGGGCCAGCCAGAGGTGGGATTTGCCGGTTCTGTGAACTGCTCAAAATATCTGCTACCGGTTCTCCAGAACTGGTCAGAATCGGCTGAATACCACCTCTGGCTTTGCCCCATTTTACGACCTTTCTTGCCACAGTTAAGTGAATCATCAAAACTGTTAAGTTCGTCACACAGTTGGTCACTGAATCCAGCTTCCACACTGACTTTGCTTGTCAGAAGGTCGCAAAAGGGGATCACGTGACCCTGGGACACTGCGGCCATCATAAGTATGAACCAGTTGGTAAGCGTCTGAATTTTGATCGCATGATCGTGGGGATGCTGAATCCTTTCCTTTCCCTCCCCCTCCCCTCCCCTTCCTCCTGCTACCTCCCTCCTTGTTTTCATTTGATAGCCGTAGCTCCTGATTCACCTGCAAATTCCCCTTCAGAAAAGGAAGGGAAGCCCCATCACTCTCCTCCCCACCTTCCTGCCCTGCCAGTGCCAAAATGCCCGCTGTACCTCTGCCCTCCCGCCCCAGTCAATTCCTGTCACACTTACGCTTGCGTCCCAAGCTCAGATGAGCCTCCAGCTGCTTGATCCTCGCAAGGAAGTCAGGGCCAGCTCCATTCTTCTGCAAAGCATAGCTTAATAGGGTGCAGGCATATTGGGCAGCTCTAGGAAAAAACAAGAGACCCAACCGAGATTTGTCAACTAAAGAATCTAAAATAACCTTCATGCAACAAACTGGAGTCTGTTAATTTGTAAGCTAAGCAAGACAAGTCAATAAAAAAAAAAGAGAGGAGTTATAGGTCAAGTCATTATCCTACAATTTGGTGTGGTCCAGATTTGTTCAACAGGTAGTCCTCGATTTACAACAGTTCATTTAGTGAGCACAGAAACGACTGTTTTTCACATTTATGATGCAGCATCCCTGTGGTCATATGATTAGAATTCAGACACTGGACAACTGACTCACACTTATGGTTGCAGTGTGTCATACCCCTATTAGAATCTGACTCCGAGGGAGAGGAGGAGCAGCCGACAGGGAGTGGGAGTGTGGCTCCGGAGGTTGTGGAGGAAATTGGGGAAGAGCACAGGCCGCCTGGGCAATCAGAGGAAGACCCAGGCCCATCCTCTCTTTATCCTAGGGCAGGCAGGGAGGAGCGGTTAAGGGAGAAATGTGAATGGCATGGTCTATGGGGGAGGAAAGGGCCCTGATTCCCTTCATGGGCTGCAGCTGGGAGGACTAAAAGGACAAACTGCGCGTGGCCCAGTGCTGGGAGCAAAGTGTGAAATAATTCTAGTCTATCAGTTCTTATCTGAGTTATCTTATCCTTCCCAGTGTGTGTATTTCGACATCAGTGGACGTCTTCAAGCCCTTATCCTGCCTTTTCTCATTAATTGCTTCAGTGTGGTTTGTGCTGTTTTTTTTTTTTTAATAATTTATATGTATTCTGAGTTTGAACAGAATTTCTTCCTTTTTGCAACTGTTCATGGAAGAGTTTTTTTTCTCCAGTCAATGATAATTGGACTTTTAAAGCCAAGTTGAAGGAATTAAAGGGACTTCACCTGTTTTTTGTGACTTTGTTGCTTTTTTATCCCACCCTGGGTCATCATACAGTGTCCTGGGGTCACATGATCCCCTTTTGTGACCTTCTGATGAGCAAAGTCAATGGGGGAAGCCCTGATCCACTTAACGGATGTTGGGACTAACTTAACAGTGATTCCCTTAACAATCGAGGCAAGAAAAGTTGTAAAGTAGGGCAAAGCTCACTTAACAAATATCTCACTTAGCAACAGAAGTTTGGGGCTCAATTGTGGTCGTAAATAGAGGACTACTTGTAAGTTTAGAATCCAGCTGGAAACCCATCCACTCCAAGAGTTCTGATGACTTAAGCTGTAGGGTTGCATTTATACATTTGTCACTTATTCCATAATTCAAGGAACTTTTCCATTGGGTGGAATCTGCAATAGTAACCTTAACTCAACTATTTAGTGAGGATTTCTCTTGACTTTGGATAAAATTTTGCTTCCCTAATTTATGGCAGTGGTTATATAATTGCAACTCACACATGTCTTGACAAGCTCAATATGGACAGATAGTTTACTTGCGTCAATGAAGCCTGTGATCTTTCTCTTCTGTTAAAGTCCCATTTCTGAAACTGAATCAACATTGTATTTCCATCAAAAATTAAACAATAGTTTGAAAACTGAAATCACTAACATTTATGTATGGAAATAAAAAATATATATCTGATAGTGGAACATCAATGATTGCAAATGTTAAAAGACTTGTAAATTGGTTTCATCATATTTAAAACTGAAAACTATTCAGCAAAAAAAAGTAATTTTGATTTTATTGGATGCTCCAAAGAATGTTGTTAAATGATGGATGTCAGATCTTCTTTGTGGCTATATAAAAAAATTGAGGGGTGTCCTTTTGGAACTATATAAATTGGAATAATATTTTAATAAATGTATAAGTAGATTTATAGGGAAATCTTTTACATTTTGACTTACATTCCAGAAATATAGAATCTGACATTTGCCAAGAACTTAACATGTGCAATTGCTTAAAGAATTATTCTGAGAAAACGGACAAATATTATTCTAGATATTAAAAAAATCAGTCATGTGTAGTTTATCCATTTTTGAAAAAGCAATTTTCCTAATAAAGCAATGACATAATATATTTTCCTTTCACATACATGCCACAATTAGATTACTAGGTTTTAATAATCGAAGGAAAATTCAGCATATAGTTTGCTTAAATTCTATTATAAATTCTCTCATATTATTTTGTCCTGTGTGATTACATACGTATAAGTAGACCATAAGTTTCCCTGCAGAAAGAAAGAAATTAAGGATCCACTTTTAGGAATGAAACATGGCATTTTTGCTATCACCTACGAGCACAAGATTTGATATCCTCATTACTAATATCTATGCTGTCTTCATTGCCTCAGTTTCCAATTAACCACAGACACCCGAAGTTTTTCCAAAGTAGTTGCCAAAAGCTCTATCTGAAGAAGCAGCAGCGGAGTGCAAGTGAGGCAAGAGGTAAATATTTGGATGACTTCGATAAGGGCACCGGCTTTTTCACCCATGGGGTGAGGATTAGAGAAAAGCAACCTCAAGAGGAAAAGTAAAAATGTGTTGCCAGAGTTATGACCGTGCCCTAGTTGTGCACAAGCCCATGTTAGCAATGAAAAGTAACAGCCTTTTAAGTCGTTTGTTAAATGAAACTTCTGCAGGAAAACAATAATTCAAAGAGTACCAAGGACCCCAAAGTTCAGTCTTGGGCTACAGATATTCTATTTTATTGATACCTAATGAGATTAATTCAACTTAAACCAAATGCTTCCCATGAATTTTAAACATACAGGTAGCCCTCGACTGACAACAGTTCGTTTAGTGACCGTTTCAAAGTTACAACAGCACTGAAAAAAGGGGCTTGGGACCATTTTTCACGCTTATGGCCATTGCAGCATCCCCTGTGGTCATGTGATCAGAATTCAGACGCTTGGCAACTGATTCACACTTATGACGGTCACTTTTTGTGACTTTCTGACAAGCAAAGTCAATGGGGAAGCCGGACTCACTTAACCAGGTTACTAACTTAACAACTGCAGTGATTCACTGAACAACTGTGGCAAGGAAGGTCTTAAAACGGGGCAAAGCCCACTCAAGGTTCTCACTGAACAGAAATGTTGGGCTCAACTGTGATCGTAAGTCGAGGACTACCTGTAAAGTCCTCCCGGATGGTCACCCACCGCCCTTCGCCTGTGCAAACCTGAAGACCCGCTCCTTGGCTTGGCTTTGGGCGCTGAAACGGACCCAGGAATCCATGGCGGAGACCGAGGATCGGTAAAAGGATAACCAAACCGAGCAACCTCCACCTCCGCCCTCGCCCGTCTATCGGGCCCTCGGAGAGGTAAATACCTCCACGTCCGCCTCCTTTACGGGACCGCGTGAGGGTCAAATTTATCCGAGGCTTGCGATTGGCTCCCGCTGAACGTACTGGGATAAAAGATATGACGTAAGCTCAGGAGCGTCCGCCTGCTTCTGTTCTCGATCCCCATTGGCTAAAGCCTCGCCGAGGAGTCTCCCAACTCCAACTCGGCCCGTCCGTCTCCTGGTTTTCGAGAGACTCACGACGACGATTGGGCAAGAGAGCCGAAAAGCCCGCCTCCTGTCGGAGAAGGCTTTCTGCCATTGGTTGCTGGCCAGGGCTGAGTGACACCTCCGCGTCTCTTCGCCTACGGTCGCCCGCAACGGAGGGGCGATGGAGTCGCTCCGCGTCCAGCGGTTGCAGCCGGGCGTCGGCGGGACGCTGCGTTCGCTGCGGCCCGGCGTGACGACGGGGGCGCTTCCTTCGGCCGCCTCAGCGCCGCCTCTCCCGCCGCCCCCGCCGCCGCTTGGGCTGACGCTCACCTTGGGGCCGCCGCCGGCCCCTCCGCCGCTCCCGCCCTCCCTCTTGCCGGGAGTGACGGCCGGCGCCACCGCTGCCGCCAGCCCTCCGGGTGCCGCCGGGGGCCCTCCCGCCGTCCTGAGGGAGGCCGTGGAGGCCGTGGTGCGGAGCTTCGCTAAGCACACGCAGGGATACGGCCGCGGTGAGGAGCCGCGCCCCTCCTGCCGAAGGCCCGCGCCCCTCAGCTTTGCCTCCTGCCGAGGTTGCTGCGGGGCCGAACGAGGGGGGGGCAGCCTGGAGACCCGTCAGACATCGCTAGTCCTCTACTTATGACCGAGATAGGAGTGGGGGGTTTCCATTGCTGAGCAAGACGTTGTGAAGGGCATCTTGCCCCATTTTACGACCTTCCTTGCTGCCGTTGTTAAGTGAATCCCTGCAGTTGCTAAGTTAGTCACCCGGTCGTTAAGTGAATCTGGCTTTCCCATGGACTTTGCTTGCCAAGAAGGTCGCAGAAGTGGATCAGGCGACCCTGTGGGAGGAACCCCGCAGCTGTCCTAAATGTGAATTTATGACGAATGTGAATCGGTTGCTAAAGTGCAAATTTTAATCCTGTGATGCTGGCAACGGTCGTAAGGGTGAAAAAGTGTGAAAAACGCTCATTTCTTCAGTGCTGCAAACTTGGGACGGTCACGAAGCGAATTGTCACTAAGTGAACGGTCATTAAGTCGAGGAGTATCTGTCATCCTACCTTGTCTTTAGATAGTTCTTGACTTAACGATACATCAACGGTCGTATATACAAACCAGTTGCCAAGCATCTGAATTTGGATCGCGTGGCCGTGGGGAGTCTGCAATGGTCAGAAGTGTGGAAAAAGTGATTAGTCGCTTTTTTTCAAGGCTGTTGTAACTTTGGCCACAAAGCGGATGGTTGTAAATCATGGATTACCTATAATGGCTAAGCCTGAAGAGAAGTGGGAGCAGGGCGGAATGGGACAACCTGCTGCAGCACAATTCGACAATTTAATTATTTAAAATATGTTTAAAAGAATACTTTTTTGTATATTTCCTAAAGTGGAGAGAGATTGCATAGGAAGGGATTACAAGAGAGTCAGCTATGCTGGCTGGAGCATTCTGGGAGTTGAGGTCCACAAGTCTTAAAGTTGCCAAGTTTGGGGACCCCTGGTGTAAGTCTTTGTACTGTGGTGAGTTATCCCACAGTGAGTTGGTCATGAGGAGTTATTGTAGACCTGGAGCAGGGGGGTCATTGGTTTATTTATGATGGCTGAACATAGTCAGGAGTGCTGATTCCTGAAGGAGAAAAGGAGTGCTTTTCTCCTTGGTGTGCTGCACTTCTGATCATGCAGGGAACATTTTTCTGAACATAGGGCTATCAAATGCAGAGACCATTCTCCAGAGGTAGAGAGTAGGGTGCACTTCATTGTTGGTGATAAAAGCAACAGAGATAAAACTAGAGCCATGATGGCAAACCTATGGCATGCGTGCCACAGGTGTCATGCAGAGCCATTTGTGCAGGCATGTGAGCCCCAACCAAACTTACCTGCACTGCACTGCGCATGCGCATGCCTCCCAGCTGATTTTCAGCTTGTCTGAGGCCGTTTTCACCCTCCCGGAGACTTAAGGGAAGCCTCTGCAGTCTCGGGAGGCTGCAAAACGAGCCTTCTGGAAATACCGAAAGTGCCGAAACAGGCCCGTTTTTTGGCCTCCTGAGGCTGCAGAAGCTTCTCTTGAGCCTCGGGGAGGCTGAAAACAGCCTCAAACAGGCTGATAATCACCTGGGAGGCATGGACATGCCCAGTGCAGGTAAGGGGGCGGGGTGGGGGTGTTGTGCATGCATGTGCAGGGAAGCGGGGCACATTGCATTGTGGGTACCCACGCGCATGTGCTTTCAGCACACCACAACAAAAAGGTTCGCCATCACTGGCTTAGAGCATAAGCATGCATGGACTCAACTCCTGTCAAGTTCATTTATAGGTGAAGATGTGTCCAGGTGGTGAACCCTTCATCTTTGTAGTTTTTTTTTTTTTAAGAGGACTATCTCAAGGATGGTTTAGTNGTAGTTTTTTTTTTTTTAAGAGGACTATCTCAAGGATGGTTTAGTTGTTTTTACTGAAGATTGCAGTAAATGGGACTCTATAATTATGGTGTCTCTTAATTCTACATTGTAATTCTAGGTTTCTTTTTTTTTGGCAGTCTGTGCTTCTGAGCAAAGGCTTCTGTTTCTGTCAGTCTGATGTGACATCTTGCTTTAATAATAGCACTTTCATGCAAGCCATGGCGAAGCAGATTGCATTGTTTACTTTATGTAGTTTTTTTATTTTATTATGTTTTCATTACTATGATTAGCAAGGAAGAGACAATTTACTCAGTAGAAGTTTACTTGGCTAGAGGAATGCATGCAATCATAACATATTTAATGGAGAGGCTGTTTGACAGCTTGCTGGAAATCATCCTTTGGGATCAGGAGTCAAGAAGAAGCTATAAGTTTTTGTCTCAAGCATCAAAGTGCTGTTAACCATACCTTGAAAACTTGTATTTCCTGAAACATAGTGGGCAACCATAAGAGAACTGGTGAAGCATCCCAAGAATTTTCAAATTGGGTTGAAAAAAAAAAATCAGGTGTGTAATTTTTTGTTTGTTAGAAGAGGCTTGGAAACTGTTATAAATGAGGATCCTGAATCCAGGTATAGGAGTGGCAGAGATAAAAGAAGGAGCAGAGTTTCCTAAGTTCCAGGTTGCTTTTCTACTTGGTCAGTTTCCATCCATTGCTTCTGGTGCTTTGGAAATTGCTTGCTCTGCTCTTTTTTGCGGCAGCCCCTCAGATACTGGAAAACTGCTATCATGTCACCCCTAGTCCTTCTTCTCACTAGACTAAACTCAATTCCTGCAACCATTCTTCTTATATTTTAGCCTCCAGCCCCCTAATCATCTTTGTTGCTCTTCTCTGCACTCTTTCCAGAGTCTCAACATCTTTTTTATATTGTGTAGACCAAAACTGGATGCAGTACTCTGGGTGTGACCTTACCAAGATCTTATACTGTAAAGTGATCTTGATTCTAATCCTCTGTTGATGCAGCCTAGAACTGCATTAGCTTTTTTGATGGCTGTAGCACGCTGCTGGCTTATATTCAAGTAGTTGTCCACTAGGTCTTTTATATTCCTCTTGCAGTTACAACTATTAAGCCAGGTTCCAATTATTCTATACCTGCTTTTCTTGCCTAAATGTAAAACTTTCCTTTTCTCATCATTGGATTTCATTTTATTAGACAGGGCTCAGTGCTTCTGTATCTTGAGCCTATCTTCTGGAGCACTGACTATTCCTGCCAGCTTGGTGTCATCAGAAATTTGGTGAGTTCCCCTTCACTCCTGCAAATTGTTATAAAGATATTGAAGAGTATTGGACCTAAGACAGAACCTTTAGGTACCCCCCAGATTCCTTCAGTATCTCATTGTAGTTCCATTAAGGACTCCATGTTGAGTGCAGTTGGTCAGCCAGTTACAAATCAATTCAGTGGTGATGCTGTCTATCTCACATTTTTTTTAGCTTACCATGAAGTAGGTTGTGGTCTACTTTGTCAACTGCTTTACTGAAATCCAAGTATACTATGTCCATTGTGTTTTGCTGTCCACTAATTTAGTCATTTGTCAAATAATGAAATAAGGTTTGGCATGATCTGTTTTTGACAAACCCATGCCGGCTTCTGGTGATAACTTTTGCTTGCTTCTAGGTGTTTGCAGATCTGTTGCTTGGTTATCTTTTCCAGGATCTTCCCAGATATTGAGATCAGGCTGATTGATCTGTAGTTTCCTGCATCCATTTTCCCTCCTTTTTTGAAGATGGCAACCAGTTAAAGGAATGGATAGTTTTAACTTCGCTATCAGCATAATTTATAAACATTTTTCTTTTTATTTTCAACATCACAAAAAAGATTATACCAGCTAAAACATAATATTTGTGAAGGAATCCAATAATTTAACCTCTGGGACTTCATGCCTGAAAGTTTTATGTATTTTTAGTTGTCAAAAAGAGCAACATTCTCCATTAATAAAATCCTTTTCTCACAGTGACCTTATTTTATGATAGCCTTTGTTTCTATTTATATTCGGCTACAAGAAAGCTTATTCAAGTCTGGAACCTGTTTGGACTGCAAACTATTTGTTCTGGAATTTTGTAAAGTTCTGTCATTTTTTTTTTCTCAAAACTTATTTTATTGTTTTAAGAAATACATGTAATAGAAAAAGATATATTAAAGTGTTTTATACAATTGTAAGGGGGAAAACACTGTTTTCATATCGAGAACTACAATTATTTGTTTGAGCGGCTGTTGTTGTGTTGCTGGAGTGGATCCAATGAATGCTGTTTTGTACATTTTACACAGTAAATGCTTGGCAGGCAGCCTGTAGCTTAGCTGCTTTTCTGGCTCTGAAAGCCTGCAAGGACATATGGAATCATTTACTCTTTCTTCTTAAATACACAAGTCAGATGTGTGTCATGCGCAAGGCAAGGACCAGAGTTTGGAGCCAGGAGAGTAAACAATGTTTATAAATAAAAACATTTGACTTCTGACTGTAAACATTTGCACTTTGGTAGCAGGAAGTGTAGAAAAGAAATGCTTTTCTTTATGAGCATTTTTAGAGATTTCTTTTTTTGTATCAAAAGCTTTCCTGCTTCACATGGGGATTTTCTTATATGGAGGAGCTGAACTTTCCAACAGAAGGCTAGCGTTTCTTCCTTTGCTTAGGATTCATAAATATTTAGCATGCAGGTAATCCTCCACTTAACGACCACATTTGAGTCCAAAATTTGTCAGAAGGTCACAACGGCACTGAAAAAAATCACTTATGATCATTTTTCACACTGATGACTGTAGCAGCTTCCCCATGGTCACATAATCAAAATTCAGATGCTTGGCAACTGGCTCCTATTTACAACGGTCCCGGGGTCACATGATCCACTTTTGTGACTTTCTATCAAACAAATTCAAGGGGAAGCCAAATTCACTTAACAACCGTGTTACTAATTTAACAACTGCAGTGATTCACTTACAAAAATGGCAAGAAAAGTCATACAATGGGGGAAACTCACTTAACTAATATTTCATATGTCGTGGACTACCTGTACGCCCAGCATTTTCCAGTTGATTAGTAATCCTTCGTTTTGAGTTTGTTTCTGAAAGGCTGCAATAATATCTTCTAGTTACCATTTAAAAATTGTTGTGTCTGTAGGAATTAATTATAGAAGCTGTGTGGACATCCTAGAGGAGTGTTCTATGCTGTAAGCCAAGGGTCTTCAAACTTGACAAGTGTAAAGACTTGTGGATTTCAACTCCCAGAATTCCCGAGCTAACATGACTGGAGGAGGAGGAATTCTGGGAGTTGAAATCCACAAGTCTTACATTTGCCAAGTTTGAAGACCCTTGATATAGATGATTAACAGATAGCTATAGATATTGATCTATATCAATAAAACTGTCAAGATTGAAGATCCCTGCTATAAGTCCTTAACTTATGGCCAATCGCTCAGCGACCATTCAAAGTTATAATGAACTTCTCTAGGGCTACTTGCAACCTGGTTCCGCGGTTATAACAGTGAATCCAATTGTGGTTCTAAGTTGAGGACTATCTGCAGTAGCTCTCTGGATTCTCCAATTGCAGCAATGATCGGGAAAGCTTTACACTGCAGATGTGTGTGTAAATAATTGTTAATATTCTTACGGAGACTCCTTTTCTATTTTCAGTCAATGTTGTTGAAGCGCTTCAGGAATTCTGGCAGATGAAGCAATCCCGTGGTGCTGATCTGAAAAATGGCGCTCTGGTGGTTTACGAGATGGTCCCATCCAACAGCCCTCCTTACATTTGCTATGTTACGTTGCCAGGAGGGAGCTGCTTTGGCAGTTTTCAGGTTAGATTTGTCTTATTTATGGAATCTTAGACTTGAACTGTGAGGTCGTCTAGAGGTGCTCATCTCCCAGGAAGGTTGAGAGTTCAATCCTTGGCAGTGGCAGATGTTTCCCTACCAGGGTGCAAAGGAAAAATATCTGCTGTGAACTCTGCATAGGCATCAGGAAGAGCATCAGGCCAGTAAATGCTCAGCTCCATTCAGTCGCCCCAAAGCAAGAGATTACAGGGTCATAAAAAGAAAAAAATAAATTACAGAATCGTAGTCAGAGGAAATTAATGAAAATATCTTTAGTTTTGAACAGCCTTTCTTTTCATAAAAAGACAAGCTATGAGATGTATTGTTCTGTACTGTAAATGTGAAAAATACAAAGTGTGTGCTACCTTTAGCAGCGTAATATCAGCAATAAGTTTCAGAAATACTGTATTCTCCAGCTATTCCAAATCCTGGGCTTAACAGAGCCTGAAGCAGCAGAGATCTTCAGGTAAATTATTGAGTTTTTGAGATTTGAATAGGCATCTGAAATAAACAGGAATGTTTGAACCATTGGGAATAACACTGGGTCTTTAGAAACAAGTAGCTAGAGTTTGGTTTTAAACAGTAATTTTATTGACAAACTAGCTCGATACCTGTGTTTTGCTACAAAACTATGTGATCGGGCTTAATTTTGGGGGAGAAAAATAAGGGGGGAAATTCTGCCTCCGTCTGCCAGCATCCATGAGTATTCATCTGGCTAGCGTTCTGTCAGTTGAGGGCTGTTTTGAAATTGAAAGAGTATTTGCTCTATGAGCAAGGAGACAGCAAAGAGCGTGGGCATGGCTTAGCTCAACTGTCCTGTACTAAAGCTGCTTGGTGCTCTGAAACTGAAACTCCTCTCCTCTGCTTGTGTTTTGCATTTGGAAGAGATTTCTTTCCAGGTGGGGAAGGGGAGTAGAACTCCTTAGCATCAGAGTGCATTAATAAAAATAATATAGGAAATACTAATGCTCTGATGGTCATATCAAAAAATCCTTTCTTAGTGAGCACCTAGAAGCCAAGAGGAACATAAGGGCCAAATTTCAAGTTTCTAGGCTTTACAGTTCCGGAGATTTTGTGTTGATGTGTGAGTGGTATTTTGCTTTTATATATATAGATATTATTGTGGCATTTTTTCTTTAAATGTAAGTGCTGACTTTCAGCATCCCATGAGTTTCTTTCTTGGATGCTGAGCTTTCAAACCTTTCTGACGGTTGCAGCCTATCAAAGAATAGCAATTCAATAGTGCCCTTTACAACATAATTAAGATTTAGGGATAACTTTGTTAATTAACCCAGATAGTTTCTTTCTTACATCTGCCTTGTATTCTTCTCCAACCCCATCTCAGTTTTGTCCAACGAAAGCTGAAGCCAGAAGAAGTGCTGCAAAAATTGCACTGATGAATTCAGTCTTCAATGAACATCCATCCCGTAGAATCACAGATGACTTTATTGAGAAAAGTGTCATGGAGGCCTTGGCATCTTTCAACGTAAGTGCTTTTGAAGGTCCTGTAATTTGTTGGGAAACAGTTGTAGGGAAAATTCAAAAATCTTTAGGAATCCTTCTGGAATAGCAATAACACTTAGACTGCTTTATAGACTTATGTACTGCTTTACAGCCCACTAAGCGGTTTACACAGTCAGCCTCTTGAACCCCAACAATCTGGGTCCTCATTTTACCCACCTTGGAAGGATGAGTCAACCTTGACTCATCCATCCCTTGGTGGGATTTGAACTGCCAAATTGCAGAAGTAGCTTGCAGTACTGCACTCAAACCACTGTGCCACAGAGGCTCCCAATCCTTTATTGGTGAGGCCTCTGAACAGCTCTCTGGGTGTGTAATGAAAATAAGTAGCTCAACCATTGTGTACTTTTCCCAGTTATAAGTATGTGTACAATATTTACCTTGGGCCCTTTTAATATCTTTTTTTTTGATGCCCAACTGTTCCTTTTGTATTAACAAGATTTTTCGAAGTGTTTTTCTCCTGCCTAGCAGTAATTGAGCCCACAAGTTCATTTGTACGTTGTGACGATCATAAAGTGGCCTTTCTATGACTGTGCTCAATTTTACAAAGTTGGTCATTAAACAAACATAGTCTGTTGGTCGTTAAACAAACATAGCAATAGCACTTAGACTTATATACTGCTTCACAGTGCTTTATGCCCTCTAAGCGGTTTACAGAGTCAGCCTCTTGCCCCCAACAATCTGTGTCCTCATTTTACTGACCTCAAAAGGATGGAAGGCTTGAGCCAGTCAGGATCAAACTGCTGGCAGTCACCAGAATTAGCCTGCAATACTGCATTCTAACCACTGCGCCACCATGGTAGTCATTAAGCAAATGCTGCAGTTGTTGTAGGAGATGACCAGGTGGGATCAAATACACCATCAGTTTGGAGTTTCTATGTTCCTGTAAGAGACTTAAGTCCAGCCCCTTTCTTCCTGCCCCCAACCCTGAAGTCTGTTATCTGGTGCCAATTTGCTTTAACCATTAGTAGTTCAGATTCTTGTGTATCAATAGCATGAAATCAATTTGTGGTATTTTGAATTCTGTCGTGGTTCCTGACTTCTTGTACCTGACAATTGTTAAGTGAACCCATAAAGTTCATTGTCAGTGAACTTCATATCCAGGTTGCAAGTCCCTTTTGGAAGGGGTGGGGGGGTCAGTTGTAACTTTGGGCAGTTGCTGAGCAACCAGTCATAAGTTAAGTGCCACCTCTGCCACAGCCCTATGGAATATTCATATATTGTAAAAGTAACTTCCAAAAACTGCAGCTCTGTGAAAACTCTTCTTAAAGTAAGAATCCTTCTTGCATAAAAATGTGATCTTTTTACTCTAATCCAAGGATCTTCAAACTTGGCAGATTTAAGACTCATGGACTTCAACTCCCAGAATTCCTGAGCTAACATGACTGGAGGAGGAATTATGGGAGTTGAAGTCCACAAATCTTCAAGCTGTTGAGTTTGAAGACTCCTGCTCTTATCCAATCTAACCTACAATATTTGTCTTTCCAACAGGGTAACAGAGAGGAAGCAGATAATCCAAGTACAGGTATTGGTGCATTCCGCTTCATGTTGGAGTCCAACAAAGGGAAATCCATGTTAGAGTTCCAGGTATTCTTGATTGGATTATGCGATTCAGACTTTTGCTGCTAAAACCTGACCTATTTGCCTTAATTTCAAGTAGCTGTTTGTGAAGAGGAAATGCAAAATAAGTAGGAGAGGTGGAATTGGCATGGAAATGTAGTATTGTTATTGTTCTCCACAATCTGTTCATCAGCTCTGAAATATCATCAGATATTCTAAGATAAAAGCCTCTTGCAATGCCTTTAATGCAATTGCTTAAGGAATTAACTGTGGGTTCATTTGATGGTAATCCAAGAATCTCTTTCTGACATTATCAGAATTAGATTTTAAGAAAAAGTTTAGAAACCTCTGGGTATTGTTGAACAATGAATCACTCAGCAGTTTTTATGTTAACAACTTGGAGGCAAATTATCATGTGCAGTATTCAGAAACGCAGTGCTCAAGGGGAGAGGGAATGGCTTTGGGCACATCCAGTCATGCCTCCAGAAGTTGTGAATGCTCCAACACTGGGAGTTTTTAAAAAGATGTTGGATAACCATTTGTCTGAAGTGGTGTAGGGTTTCTTGCCTTAGGCAGGGAGTGGATTAGAAGACCTCCAAAGTCCCTTCAAATTCTGTTATTCTATTCTAGTTCATGCCTTTTGTCTGCTGATAACAATGCTCAAAATTGTCCTGCTTTCTTTTGGCAGGAACTGATGACAGTTTTCCAGCTGCTACATTGGAACGGTAGCCTTAAAGCCATGCGAGAGAGGCAGTGCTCACGACAGGTAGTTTGTTCAAAAGATGTGCAGCTTTTTATGCCTGTAGCTGGTGGTGGACAGAAACTGAGGTGCATCTGGTATTGCTGAACATCTTTGCTGTGAGCTTCCTGAAGCCGCTGGAAATCAGTGCCACCTGGAGGGCTGCAGGTTCTCCTCCCTCTATTTTAAAACAGCACCGGAAGCCGTTTTGGTCTCTGTGGAAAACAAAGCAACATATGAGAGATTTTTGCGGCTTAGAGAAGTGTGTGAAATCGAGAAATTGCACTTTTACTCTCTTTCTTTAAGCCAGAAGAATCTGAGCTTGGGCTAGTTCCACTTGTCAATCCTTGATTGAAATAAAGATTGAGAATAGGCTCTAGCAACAAGGTACAGGTAGTCTTTGATTTACAACAGTTTGTTAATAGACTGTTCAGAGTTACAACGGCATCGAAAAAAGGGACTTATGACCATTTTTCAGAGTTACGATCGTCACAGCATCCCTTTCATCACATGATCAAAAATTCAGAGCAACTGGTTCATATTTATGACTGTTGCAGTGCCCAATGTCATGTGATCCCCTTTTTGCAACCTTTCGACAGGCAAAGTCAATGGGAAAGCCAGATTCACTTAACAGCTGCATTACTAGCTTATCAACTGCAGTGCTTCACTTAAAGGCTTTGCCAAGAAAGGTCATAAAATGGGGCAAAATTCACTTTAAAATTTTGGGCTCAATTGCGGTTGTAAGTTGAGGACTATCTGTACTTTACAGACAATAAAGCAGTTAGAGATTAGAGCAGGCAGAATCTGTTGTCTAGGCACGAAAACATTGCAGTTAATTTTCCTTTTCCCCTGGCCACCCCTTCTGTAATCAGTTACTGTCCAATTCAAAATCCTGGGTTGCTTTGGAAATGGACCCAGTGTTCTTAACTTTCCCCTCACCACATTCCTTTTGTTGGCCTTGTGCTTGTGCTCCTCAGCTCAGGGCCGGCTCTGCTTCAATCCCAATCCCACCCAACCCCCCCACATTCTAATCTCTTCCTCCCACCTCCCACTTTTGCTTTGCAAGGCTGGCAAAAGGCAAAGCAAAGCAGCAGCAGCAGACTGGCAGCCATAACAGTCACTTGCTGTTCCATATTTTTGTACAAGTTTTTTGAAGGACGGTTTACGGCATGAAGCCGTCAGCCTGACTGGAGAGAGAAAAACCTCCTGGCTGGTTCTGTTATCTGGAAGACCTCCTTTCTCCCATTCATTTGTATCCTCTTTCCTCCTTCACCAGGAGGTGCTGGCACACTACTCCCATCGTGCTCTGGATGATGACATACGGAACCAGATGGCAACGGATTGGGTCAACCGAGAGCAGAACATCCCTGGGGCCCTTTCCAGGGAGCTGGCCTCGACCGAGCGTGAACTGGACGAAGCTCGGCTAGCTGGAAAGGAGCTGAGATTTCATAAGGAGAAGAAAGACATCCTGATGTTGGCTGCTGGCCAGCTGGGGAACATGCATTCTTCCAACTGCTAGGAGTCTCGTAGCTCTTTCATTCCCTTCTTAACTACTCTCTCTTCCCACAATAGTTTGCTGAAGAAGTCAGAAGGAATATTACAAATACGAAGAAGCCCCATGTTCAACCCGATTTTTTCCTAATTTTATCGTGCAATGTGATGTTTGTGTTTGGGAGACTTTTGTGCAGAATTTGAAAATAACCTGAATTGCCTTAATTTTTAGTTCTAAGTGTCAGGTGTCCTCCCATTAGAGAAGGAAACCGAGGGTAACTTTTTTTTTTTTTTAGGGGGAGTGGGAACCGTCGAATTTGTTCAGAACTCAGCTTCAATTCTAATCACCTGAAAGGTGTCATTGAACAGCCTCCAATGCCTCACTTTCCAAGAACAGAGGACCAATTGCACACTTAAAAAAAAAAAGATTGTTGAAAATTCTGTATAGATTTTATACTTGGACCTCTTTGGTTATCTTTTCGTTCTGCTGAAGAACTTTTTATAGAACATACTAATGTAACTTTTTTGGGGAGAAATAGACCTTTGTTCAAATCTTGATTCTATCCAGGTATTGTACAGTTGTCAGTATTAAGTAGAAAAGAACACTGCCACAGAAGAATGCCAGTGTTTGTTATTAGGGTATAATGGTTTGATATATGCTACCCAGATGTGTACCTACAGCTAAAGTAGTTTGATATACACCATCTAATAAGTAGAGCACTTAAAACACCCTGTTTCTGTTATTGTCCAATCTCCAGTAGGATTCTATTTTAACTGGACTGGTTGTCACTTTTTTCAGTGCCATAAACTTTGAACAGTCCCAACACTACTGTTGTAAATCAAGGACTACCGATATTGACCATCTTAATTTTATATCGTTGCTGTGTTCAAGGTTTACTTTCAAAATCTTAGGACACATTAAGGAATGTTGGTCTCCTGCATGCCAGGTTAGTTTGGTTCTTTGCTGGTTTTTTTTTTCTCATGTGTAAACAATCCCTGATCCAGTACAAAAACTTGGTGTACGATATCTCTTGATCAAAAATTTCAGGCCCTCTTAAGGTAAATGGAGCAACTTGCAAAAGTTTGGTGGTCTGTTCTGGTTGATTATTATAGTAAAGATTTGACTGATGGGGGAAATATTAACTGGTGATCAGTGGTCTCAAAGTGTTTTTTTGGTCTTCATGTCTTCAATATTTGCCATTTGTATACATGAAATAAAACAATATCCTCTTTTTTATATATATACATATTTATATTTATATATTTTATACATAGGTATTGTTTACACAGTATTAATGTTTAAAGCATTTATAAAGTTAGCTTACAACTAAATTCTTTGAAGAAGAATACCAGTTCAGTCTAGTCTGGCTGATTGGTAAGACCCATATTTGGGTATTTCTCTTACCTGAATCTATCCAGAGACAGTCCGAATAGGTCTCAGTTTTCACATGACCCAAATGTGAAATACTGTACTTCCTTCTGGTGCTGATGTTTTTTTCCTGACCATGCAACTTTTTCTCCCTCTGTTTTCTGTAACTATTGGTAATCTCCAGATTATCTGTGCAGATAATACGCTGCTTGCCTCTTTCATGATTTGTATGTTCACAACTTTGTAATGCATAGTTTTTGTGTAATAAACAGGATTTGGGAAAAGCCCTTCCTCTTGTTCATTCCATTGCTTAGAAACGAAGCCATCACCCATCATTTTATATTTTCTATTTCTGTGCTCTTCTTGGGGAAAATCTAGAAGCATGGCATCTTGCACCTTGTTACTCGAGGGAGGCCTGCAGTTTCTTCCTCTTGCTGCTGCTCAGTGTACAGGTAGTCCTTGAGCTAAAACCAGAACTGAGCCCAAAATCTCTGGTACTGAGTGAAGCGTTTGTTAAGTGAATTTTGCCCCATTTTTCAAACTTTTTGTGTCACCATTTGGTGAATCACTGCAGGTGTTAAGTCAGTAACACAATTGTTTAAGCGAATCTGGCTTCCCCATTTACTTTTGCTTGCCAGGTCGCAAAAGGGGATCACATATCCCTGGGACATCAGTTATCATACAAACAGATAGTCCTCAACTTCATGACTACAAGTGAGCCCAAAATTTATGTTGCCAAGCGAAAAACGTGTTAAGTGAATTTGTTCCATTTTAGGACTTTTCTTGGCACATTTGTTAAGTGAATCCCTGCAATTGTTAAATTAGTAACCCGGTTGTTAAGTGAATTCTGTCTTCCCCATTGACTTTGCTAGTCAAAAGGTTGCAAAAGAGGATCACGTGACCCTGGCATACTGCGACCGTCATAAATATGAGGTAAATCGCATTGAACGTGGGGATGCTTGCAATGGCCATATATGTGAAAAACGATCATAAGTCACTTTTTTTCAGGGCCGCTGTAACTTTGAACAGTCACTTAACGAACCGTTGTAAGTGGAGGACCACCTGTTTATATGTCAGTTGCCAATTGTTGACTTCCAAGTGAGTCAAATTCAAGCGGCCATTTGGAATTTGGGGCTGCAATGACCCGCGGCCACCGCAAGGGGCAGCGTGCGACGCCTCTATCATTGATCAGAAACCAACGGCGCCAGGAGCCACGCCCTCAATAGTACCGCGCAGACTCAGTTGCCACCTTGTAGCGTCGACTTTCTTCCGGTCTTTTTTTTTTTCCAGCAGCCACGCCTCCGAAGGTGCCTTGCAGCCTCAGTTGCCGTGTTGTAGTTCGACCTTCTCAAAATGGCTGCCGGGACCGTCCCTTTCTTTTCTTCCCAGGAGGAGGTTGCGCTTCCTGTCCCGGCCGGAAACTATCCGTCCTCCCTTGCGAACTGGTAGGCAAGTGATTTCGGCCTTGGAAGGTTTTCGCTTAATAGACCAACATGGCTGATGTGCTGGACCTTCACGAGGCGGGGGGCGAGGACTTCGCCATGGACGAGGACGGCGATGGTATGAGTCTCACGCCCATTCCCCTTTAGCCCGACCACGTCGCCAACAACCCTGCGAGGTGGGCCGGTGAAGACCGGCTGTGGCCGTTGAGGCTGACCAGCAGCGCATGCGCGCTACTTAAGGCGGCCATGGAACACATTTTACTGGTTATTTACTGAAATTTTCCCAACAATTAGCCCGAGGAACTGCTTACCACCAGAAGTTGTGGGTGTTCCATCACTGGAGGTTCTTAAGAGGAGATTGAACAGCCATTTGTCTGAAATGCTATAGGGTTTCCTGCTTGAGCAGGGGGTTGGGCTACATGACCTCCAAGGTCCCTTCCAACTTTTTGTTATTTTGTGGATAATCTATTCTGTTATTTTGTGGAGTTTCCAAGCGCTCAACCAGTGTCCTGCATACTGGACGAGAGGCAACAGGTATTGAGGTTGAAGCACGGCTTCATCTTTCATATATTTGAAAAATGTGATCCTACATCCATCCCTCAGTGATCTCTTTTCAAGACTAAAAGTAGTCAAATTGTCTATTAATCCCATTTTATGTTTAATTATATCCAGTTTTAATGTCCTTTTTCTGTGGTATTTTCTGTAACTCTTTTTCAAGTTCTTTATTATAATCCTCTAATGTCTTAGCAGCTCATCTTTTCGTGATATTTCTTTTCCTTACATAGTCTATTATCAAGCCTCTGGCATATGCCTTCATTGTATCCCATGTTGATGTGTCTTTTTTATTTTCTTTAAATTACCTTGGGCCTCTCCTTGGTTTGTCTGAAATGGTCTTGGGTTTCCTCCTTTAGCAGGGGGTTGGACTAGAAGACCTCCTAGGTCCCTTCCAACCCTGTTATTCTACTGTAGGGGTCCCAAACTTAGCAATTTTAAGACTTGTGGACTTGAACTCCCAGAATTCTGGGAGTTGAGGTCCACAAGTCTTAAAGTTGCCAAGTTTGGAGACCTCTGTTCTACTGCATTCTGATTATATTGTACACCACCCAGAGCCCCTTGAAAGAAGGTGGATGGTTGAGAACTATGAAGTATTAATAGGAAACAAAGGAAACGTAAAGCCAAACTTTAAAATCGATAAATGTTTTATATATTGATGTTAACATTATAGTTAAAAAGCTGTTCTCCTAGCTCTTCTGTTGAATGGGCTTATTTTTGTGTGTGGATTCTGGGTTCTTGTCTTTGCATTTATTGCATTTAACAGTTAAGGGGATTATCCTGAATTTTTTTACTTTCCACCGAAATAGGGAGGATTCTGTCAGGTAATCTAGGAGTCCTGTGATTGTAGATCTTTTTCTTAGCTCATTGCTTCTATTCTTAACATCAAGAATTTTATTACTAGTATTTACTTATAATTTTTTTATTACAGGTAGTCCTTGATTTACAACCACAATTGAGCTCAAAATTTATGTTGCTAAGGAACACATTTTTGCCCCGTTTTACAACTTTTCTTGCCACAATTGATAAGGTGAATCACCTTAGTTGTTCAGTTAGTAACATGGTTGTTAAATGAATCGGGTTTCCCCATTGACTTTGCTTGTCAGAAGGTCGCAAAAGGGGATTACAGGACCCCAGGACAATGCAACCATCATAAATATGAACCAGTTGTTAAGCATCTGAACGTAAACCGCATGACCACAGGGACTTTGAACAGTCACTAAATGAATGGTTGTAAGTCAAGACTATATTGTGAATTGGGTTTTCAGAGTGACTTTGCAATCATTAAAAGCTAAGTGTTTTCCATTCTTGGTTGTGTTGTTAATTGATTCAACTATATTTGTTTTCTTTTCAGAAAGCATCCATAAATTGAAGGAAAAGGCAAAGAAAAGAAAAGGCAGAGGTTTTGGGTCAGGTAAGTTCTTTCAGTTTAGCTGCAGTTGTTCCTGAGGGTTAGAAACCAAATGTATTCCTGTCCCACCTTAGGTAGGAAAAGCAATTGGGGTGACTTTGGGCCAGTCACACTCTCTTAGCCTAATTTATCCCCACATGGTGGTTGCTTTGGGTAAAATGCAGGAAAGAGTATTAGGTAGGTTTGCCACCTTGAATCACTTAAAGAATAATAAAGGCATTTTATTTATAAAAATGGTAAATGTAGGATGTAAATAAATATAAATAAATGGTATTGCCTGTGACAGGTTCCTTCCCAGCCTACATGAGATACAGGCACAGTTTGGGATGGAGAGAATGAAAAATTGTGCTAGACCACACTAAAACAGAGTAAAGTCTTTGTGTCGTCCTTGTGAGTTTTTTAAATTCACATTCCTCCTGTTTATAGTGCCAAGCTGCCCCTAGAGCCATGATTGCACAGTGGTTAGAATGCAGTATTGCAGTCTAATTCTGCCCACAGCCAGCAGTTTGATCCTGACTGGCTTGAGGTTGACTCAGATTTCCGTCCTTCCGAGGTCGGTAAAGTGAGGATCCAGATTGTTGGGGACAATATACTGACTCTGTAAACTGCTTAGAGAGGGCTGTAAAAGCACTGTGAAGCTGTATATAAGTCTGAATGCTATTGCTACCTCATCTTCATTGTCTGGAAGGGGAACTGTGCCACGCAGGTTTCTCATTTGCTATTCTCTGAAAGTGAGAGCCATCTTTCAATACCTCCAGGGACACGTACAGTTGTTACTTGTATTTAATTACGTGTGTGTGCGACAATTTTTTTTTCTCTTTTAATCTAAAACCTGTTTTCTCTTTTGCTTATGGGCGTCCCTGAACAGAGGAGGGTTCCAGAGCCCGAGTCCGTGAGGACTATGACAGTGTGGAGCAAGATGGTGACGAACCGGGACCTCAGAGATGTGAGATGATGCCCTTACTTTTTTCCTTTCTTTCAGCATGTTGAAGTTTTCATTTATATATTCAAATGGACCTCACTTTTGGCTCCTTGTGTTGCTGCAGCGGTGGAAGGTTGGATCCTCTTTGTCACGGGGGTGCACGAGGAGGCTACGGAGGAGGACATTCACGACAAGTTCGCCGAGTTTGGGGAGATCAAGAACCTCCACTTGAATCTTGACCGGCGGACAGGCTACCTGAAGGTACGCAAAGATCCAATCTGGGTCGGTCAACCAGGAACAGAGGTTTTGGACTCTTGCTGGAGCCTGTCTTTAAGGAACTTCTCTCTAGCAGACCGTGTGCTGTTCTGTGTGTGATATTTAGAGTGTCTGTTGTAAGTGGCCTTTTGGATGTTGCTTGGGGTGTGTTGGTGGCCGGCTTTTAAGATGTTGGCTGTCATTTTCTTGTGCTGCCCAGCCCTCAACTTCTAAGTACTTGATAAGCTGGTGGTAAATCAGCATTCCTGTTGACTGACGAGGTGCCCATTTCCCACGCTTCAATCATTTCCCTGGCTGTTTTTGCCCTTGCTCGGCCAACAATCTTTGTGTGGTTTTTTTTTTTATCCCAGCTCAGTCTAAATGACCATTAGGTGGTTGCTCTACACCAGGAGTGTCAAATTCGCGGCCCAGGGACCAGATGCGTCACACGCTGGCCACACCCATGCCCAGTTTAGCAAAGTGACAACACAAGTTTGACACTGCTATACACACTTAGACACATCTGAAAGTATGTATGCATGTGGGCTGGTTGTGAGACCTTTTTCTTTCCAAAGAAAGTCATAGAACAGTCACCAAATGGTCATTTAGACTCAGCTGGGATGTGGGGAAAAACATTTGTTTTGATGGAGGTCCTTGGAGTGGTAGTTATTCCAGATTGTCTGGTTTTTTGATACGGGTTGAGTTTACAAACTACAGGTAGTCCTCAAGTTACCACCACAGTGGAGCCCAAAATTTCTCTAGTTAAGTGAGACATTTGCCCCATTTTACCACCTTTCTTGACCCTTCTTGTTAAGTGAGTCTGCAGCTGATTGTTAAGTAAATTTGATTTCCCCCGTTGACTTTGCTTGGAAGAAGGTCGCAAAAGGGGAATCCCATAACCCCGGGACACTGCAATGGTCAGAAGTATGAACCAGTTGCCCAGCATCTGAATTTTATTCACGTGATCATGGATGGGGATGCTGAAAAGATCATAAACTCTGAAAAATGGTCCTAAGTCACTTTTTTCAGTGCAGTTGTAACTTGGGAGGGTCACTAAACAAGCTGCTGTAAATTCATTGCCTGTACTAAGCCAACACTTAATTTGCTTGCTTGTGGCATAGTCTGTGATTTATTGTCTTAAACTATGACTAAGGAAGCCAAAGGTAATCCTAGATTTTGCCAGTTGAGTGCCATCAAGAGTAAGCTATGCTTTGAGACGACCGAGGAAAGTGTGTTTGTGAGCGCTCACATCTCTTTTCTCCAAACATCTCGCAGGGTTACACGCTGGTGGAATATGAAACCTACAAAGAAGCCCAAGCAGCCATGGAGGGACTGAACGGGCAGGATCTGATGGGGCAGCCCATCAGCGTGGATTGGTGCTTTGTCAGAGGGCCTCCGAAAGGAAAACGAAGGTGGGTTGTTGCTTTTGGAAGCCCAAAAACAAACTTTCCCAAATGGCAAGAGACCACGCTCCATTTAACGTTCTCTTGGTCCCTTTCTGCTTAGGAGTGGCCGTAGAAGAAGCCGAAGTCCAGACCGGAGACGGCGTTGAAGGGGCTTCCATTTTGCAACTCCTGCGCTGTGGGTACCTCAGACTTCGCCTTCCTAACTCACAGGCTGAATTCAGGAGGAATGGAGGACACAATTGGGAAAGGCTACTATAGCATGTAGTCTTGGCGAAGGGAAAAGGGGTTCTCACTTAATTGCCCTAATTGCCACCTGTTTAATTTTGTACTTGCCTAATTGTTTTTAATTTTTGCCCCCTGAACCTTTTGACTGTAGTTATCAAATGACTTCTCATTTGTGGGGTGTCCTTTGGATTCTGCTCTCTTTTCTGTGTTTGTAAGCATACTTCTGGTTTTAAGCCTGTAAAGAATCTCTGGAGTAGCATTCAGAATAAAAGGCTATGTTTTTTTTAAAAAAAAATCTGCGTTAAGCCTTTATTCCAGGCATCTTCAACCTTGACAGATTTAAGACTTGTGGACTTCCAACTTCCAGACTTCCAGACAGTCAGCTCCCAACCAGTAAACCAGTTAAGTCATGTCCCATTCCTGCTCAACCCAAGAGCAGGTCCCTGTGTTGTTGTCACCCCAGAAATCCACAAGATCCTTGTCAATGCAAACAGAAGCCCCGGAAAACATGTCCCTCCTCAGAAACCCTGATTTTTTTGTGATGAATTCTTCCTCCTTTAGGGGAAAAAAATAAGCCCTATGGGGGAGCTGACATGGGCACTTTTGCAATAATTACAATTACATATAATCATTTAACTTCGACATACAGGTAGTCCTTGACTTATTACCACAATGTCAGGCGATCCCCTTTTATGACCTGACAAGCAAAATCAAAGGGGGAAAACAGATCCGCTTAACGAACACATTTCTAACTTATCAGTGGCAGCGATTCCTTAACGACTGGGCAAGAAAGGTCGTTCAAACGGGACAAAACTCACTTAAACATATTATCTTAGCAAAATGATATCTTGGGGGGGGGTTTAACTCCATCGTGGTCGTACGTCGAGGACTACACAACCCTACCCCCTGCGCGCTGACGCGCGTCTCTCTCTAAACGTGGGAAGGCACCAAAGGGAGGCGGGGCGGTGCCTCGGCCTCCCTCCCTGCTTGTGGCCGCGGTGGCTCCACCTCCTCGTGGCTGGGCGAGTGAACGTGGCAGCCGGCGGAGGCGGCCCCAGCCGAGCCCGCCCCTCCATTTTGCACCGGGCGCCGAGCGGGAGGCTGAGGTGAGGCCGCACGGGGGGCTTTCCCTTCACGGGGCGGGGGAGAGGGGAGGGGTCGTCGCTCAGTGGGGAGGACACAGTATGAGTGATTATTATGGTTGAGGGCTTTTAACTTTGGGGGAGAGGGAGGCAGGCGCGCGGCCGCTCCCCCGCTCCCCCTCACACACAAGCCCCTCACGGAGGCTTATCGCCACACGCCCCCCCTCGTGCCCGCGCCTGGCACAGGAGCGCGCGCCCGGGTCTCAGCGCCGTGGTGGGGGGCTGGCGGGTGGCTCGGAGTGGGTGGGGGAGGGGGAGGCACGTACACGCCGGGCAGCGTCGGCGGCGTATCGGAGCGAATCGCCGAGACGTGGCAATGCCGGGCAGCGCGTGCGCAATCGGTGGCAAATGCCTCCCGGGCCAGCCTGCCAGCCAGCGACCCCCAACCTCTCTTTCCCCCCTCCCCGTGGCATGTCGGGAGTCGTAGTTCTCTTGGGCGGCCTTGGATCTTTCTATGGTAGAGGTCTTCAAACATAAGACTTGCGGACTTTTAACTCCCAGAATTCCAACTCCAGTCATGTTAGCTCAGGAATTCTGGGAGTTAAACTTGCCAAGTTGGAAGACACATGTTCTGTGGCTTCTCTTGTTTTGTTTTTTTCCTCTCTTCTTTTGCTTTCCTTCCTTTCGGACTGATTCCTCCCACCGTTTGCTTTTTCTTTCTCCTTTTTTTCACCGGGTTTCCGCCCTCCCTTCTTTTGGCCTGATTCAGTCACTCACACACACACACAAAATCAGGTTATAATAGAGTTATAACAGAACACCAGAGCCGGAAGAGACCTTGGAGATCATCTATTCCAACCCCCTGCTCAAGCAAGAGACTCTATATCATTCGGGACAATTGGCTGTCCAGTCTCCTCTTCATAACCTCCAGTGATGGAGCACCCGCAACTTCTGGTGGTAAACAATTCCACGTGTTAACTGTTGGGGAAATTTCAGTAAATAACCAGTAAAATGTGTTCCATGGCCGTCTCAAGCTCTTGCTAAACGGGAAATAGATCCCGAAATGAATAAAAGCAGCGCTCATGCGCAGCTGGTCAGCCTCCACGGCCCCAGCTGGTCTTCATCGGCCCACCTCGCAGGGCTGTTTGGTGATGCTGACAGGCTAAAGGGTGAAATAATTTCACTATTTGCCAGAAGTTCAGGAGTTATTTAATAGATAACAGATAATCAGAGTTGGAAGGGACCTTGTAGTTCAACCCCCCTGCCCAAGCGGGAGACCCTACTCCATTTCTGACAAATGGAAGTCCAATCTCTTCTGGAAAATCTCCAGATCTCCCACAACTTCCGAAGGCAACTTCTGTTCCATGGGTTGATTGTTCTCACTGTCAGAAAGTTTCTCCTTATTTCCTGGTTGAATCCTTGTTCAGTTTCCATCCATTATTCCTTGTCTGACCTACAGGTGCTTTAGAAAATAGTTTGACCCCTTCCTCCTCTCTGGGACAGCCCCTCAAATATTGGAAGACTGCTATCATGTCTCCCCTGGTCCTTCTCTTCACTAAACTAGCCATGCCCAGTTCCTGCAACCATTCTTCATATGTTTTAGCCTCCAGTCCCCTGATCATCCTGGTTGCTCTTGTCTGCACTTTTTCTGGAGTCTCAACACCTTTTTGTAGTGTGGTGACCAAAACTGGATGCAGTACTCTAGGTGTGGTCTTACTAAGGCTACTACGGCTTACTAAGGCTACTAAGGGACTCTCAGCATGTCTTCCTTTGTCGCCCAGGAGCTCCAAGGCACGTGATCCTGTCCACCATTAAAACCATCCTTCCAAGTAGCCTCCATGTTTCCAGTGTCTTTCTTCCCACTTGGAACTGAACCCAGGGGGACATTTCTTCCAACAGTTTAAGCACAAGCTACAGAAGTTCTCCATAAGAGGCCAAAATTGAATCCAGTAACATGGAAGTTTCTTTCATGGGTTCCAGTAACAGAATCTTGCAAGTTTGAGTGAGTGCATCTCATCCCTTATCTTGATGAGAACTCGGGAGAGTCACCCCAAGACATTTTCTCAAATTATATTTCTGTCCCAGATTCAGATTTCTTTTGTATATATGACCCATTGTCTTGGCAGGTGCTTTTCCTCTCTTCCTTGTTGGTTTGCCCCATTATATATAAAACCAAGAATTGGCTAGCAAAAAATGAAAAGCGGGAGTCCATTTTAATTCATTTAAGTTTCATTAAAAGATAAGTAGGCCAAATCAGTACCCGTTAAAAGAAATCAGTGCAATTAAATGACAGCACATATCCAAGTAGAGCCAGCTAAAAGTATAAAAGGAAAAACAGTTCAAGATGCTTGGGAAAACACACACACACGCACACACACATTTTCCCAAGCATCTGGAACTTTTACTATTCCTTTTACTATTAAATCAGTTCTCTTAAAGTTTAAAACATTAGTCTGACTTTTTCAAGCAAATTCAGTGAAAAATGATATACATAAAGTATGGAGTTATTACTCCATCAAAACGGTAGCTTCTGCAAAAAAAAAAAAGTTTTCACACAGAAAGAAATGTGACAAAATGGCGTACCTCTTCAAAGTCTTTCACCGAAATGAATTGTGGTAGGAAGAAATTCTAATCAGACAGATGAATTGTCGGAGAGGCAGGTATCAAACCTTGTAGTACATTGTGTCAGAAAAAAAGCATTTTCTGTCTTCCAGAAACTTACTTTTAGGATATTGGATACGTGGAAGAAAAAGTTCTAGGATGTCTGTGCTGAGTAACATTTCCTTTGAATTTCAGGGCTCTGTATCCTTTGAGGATGTGGCTGTGTATTTCACGGAGGAGGAGTGGGCTCTGTTGGATTCTAGCCAGAGAGCCTTACACAGAGAAGTCATGCTGGAGAATTCTAGGAATCTGGCTGCTCCGGGTAAGGGCCTGTTTTGCTCTGATATTCAGGCATTTGTGGAAGTCTTTTGTTGCCATAAATGTTCAGAAAGCAGCTTCTGCCTAGAAGCAGGACATTTTGCACTTATTTTTGTTTTCCTAAGACCAGAGTAAATGGAGAAGATGGGAGATAGTTTACAAGATCCTTTCTCTGAGTTTTTGAGGAAGTTCTTTAGCCAAGATGACAGTTTCACTTTAGTCTGATTCCAGAGTAATTAACTAGAACAGCTTTAGGTGAGGAAGACCCTGCCTTTTAACCGCTTCCTCTTCTAGGTTGCCTAACTATCAGTGGCAGCTGCTCATACCATCGGTTTGGACAAAAGGGCCTCCCTTTATCTCTTGAGTTGAAGATGTATAAGTTTCCTGTAGAGCTCAGAACAAGCAAAAATAACAGTTGCTGCATTTGTCTGTCATGAACATAATGATTGTTTTTTCTAATTTTGTCAAATCAGGTTATGGGCAAGAGTATGAGAATTACCAGGAGCTCAACTTTACACTATTCCAGTCTGAAGAAAGGATGCTTGGAATTCAGAGGCTACTTCAAAAGAGTACTAAAAGCTACCTAAAGAATGGAAGGAAGAAATCTTCTCCTTCAAATCACAATGAAGTCATCTCAACTCAGCAACTTCAGCAACAAGTAGGAAGTGAAAAATATTTTGGGGATGACAAGAAAGAGAGATCAAAATTTGTTTTTAGTAAATATTGTATAAACCAGATTGAAGAGAAACAATATGAACGTCAAGAGTATATGCAAAGTATCAGTCTTAGCTCTTCTCTTCTTTTACATCACCCATCATTCATCCAAGAGACACTATATACACTTATAAATTGTGTAGAAAAGTTCACATTGAACAGTCATCTTATCTTGGAAGGAGAGGATAACCCATATGAGTGTGGAAAGGCTTTCACCAAGAAACAGTTGCTTATTTTACCCCCAGAAAATTCCCCCATTGGAAAAACAATATAAATGTCCAGAGTGTGGCAAGACCTTTACTCATAGATGTAAACTTATTGTCCATGAATGGACACACACAGGGGAGAAGCCATATACATGTCTTCACTGCGGAAGGAACTTCAGTGGAAGTTCAAACCTTATCAAACATGTAAGGAGCCATACGGGAGAGAGACCGTATAAATGTGCAGAGTGCGATAACAGCTTCAGTCGGAAAACTACCTTTATCATAAAAGGATCCACACAGGTAAAAAACCCGACAAGTGCTTGGAGTGCGGGAAGAGCTTCGGGTGTAACTTTAGCCTGATGCATCATAAAAGGACCCATACCGGGGAGAAACCGTATCAATGCCTGGTCTGTGGAAAGAGTTTCAGTGGATCCTCGGATCTTATGTATCATAAGAGGATTCGTACGGGGGAGTGACTGTATAAATGCCTGGAGTGTGGAAAGCAATTCAGGAGGAGAAGTCGTCTCACGGCTCAAAAAAGGAAGCACACAGGGCAGAAACCGTACACCTGCCTGGTGTGTGGAAGGAGATTCAGTCAGAGTGGTCACCTCACAAGACACAAATGAACCCATACCGAGGAGAAACCGTATACGTGTCTAAAGTGTGGAAGGAACTTCAGTGGAAGTTCTAGCCTTCCACTGGGAAGAATTGAATGTGAGAATTCACATGGGGGAGAAACCATACAAATGTACCGAGTGTGGAAGATGTTTCTGTCAGAGAAACACCTATATTTACCATCGAAGGATCCACACGGGAGAAAAACCCTATAAATGCCTGGAGTGTGGGAAGAACTTTAGGCAAAACGGTCACCTTATGAAACATAAAAGGATGCACATGAGCGAGAAATCCTGTAAGTGTTTGGAGTGTGGAAAGAACTTCAGTGTTCGCTCAGATCTGAACTGTCATAGGAGGATTCACACTGGGGAAAGACCATATAAGTGTTTGGAGTGTGGAAAGAGTTTCAAATACAGCAGTCATTTTATTTGCCATAGAAGGATTCACACTGGGGATAAACCATTCAAATGCGCAGAATGCAGAAAGAGCTTCAGTCAAGAAAATCACCTTTCACAGCATAAAAGAATCCACAGAAGAGAGAAACCATAGCTTGGGAGCTTCCATCACAAGGGAAAACCCACCAGAAATAAGTTGACTTTGCCATAACATTCAGTTCGAAAGGTCATCTCATGAGATCGAAATGAATCCACATTGGAGAACCATAAAAATGGTGTGAAAATGTGGCACTGTCCTTATTTCCCACAGGAAAGTCTATGAGTATGGACAAACTTTGGGTGGCGGTACTGGTTGTTTCCCTCCCCCCCCCCCNCCCCCCCCCCCCCCCCAAGAAAATATATGTGTGAAGTTGGATGAATTTCATGGATGCTAAACCTGCAAACTGTAGGAAGAACTAACTGATCCATTCAGGAGACATAGTACAACAAGAAATGGAGCAAAGCAACTATTTTCAGAGGATGTGTCATATTAAATGCCAGTTCCACTTAGGAGAAAAACTGCATAAAAGAGTGAAAGATGGAGAGGGTTTGTAGTTTTTTTGGTTTTGTTTTTTTTTGCTTAAGTCTTCACCAATAGATCATGAGCCCCTCTCCATATTGTTAGACTAATTTTAAATATTTTTCTTGATATAATCTGGGACTGTTGTATCAGAGCCTGACAAGGATTATATGATTGATCAGGTTAAGTCCCATGCAAATAGACTGAGGCTGGTGCAAATGTTTAGCCTTGGAAAAAAAAAAGGAAGAAGGATTTAATATCTGTCAAAGCATCTAATGCAGTTCCCATAGAAGAAAGGAAAGGTTTATCCTGCAGTGCAGAATAAACATGGCAGAATTGGGTTTAATTTACAAATTATTATGATAGTGGTAAAACTGTTAAACACAAAATAACTACCTCTGCTGACACACCAACCTCATAATAAAAAAAGCAGGATTGCATCTTCTCCTCTCCAAGAATGCACATATTATGCAACTTTGTAAAAAGTTTACTACAGTGCTGCTCCTTTAATTTCAAAATAAAATATTTGAGGGTTTCCCCCTCCCCTTTTCCATTTGTGTCTCTAGATGGAGATCAGTTGCTTCAAATTAGTGTTGTGTTTTCCTCATTATTCAAAGACATTTAAAGATAGAAGCTAAATGTGAAATGATTGAACAACTATGGAGATTCTCAGTCATCCATGTCATGGTTGTCCCAAAGGTCCCCCTTTTTTCAAGACGCAACTGGATTTCCTTGTTTTTCTTTGAAAATGTTTTCATTTCTGATTCTTCAGCTCTGACTGGATGGTGGGAAATGGAAGGATTTATATTCCTTGCAGCCAGCTGGTCATTTGCATTCTTTCAGAGTAGGGCTGTCAAACTGGTCACACCCATGCCCGGTTTAGCGAAGGGGGAAAAGTCATGAGGCATCATGTGACAATGCCTTGATGATGTGAGTTTAACACCTATTTTAGAGAGTTGTTGAGGTCACTTGGAGGTTTACCTGTGTCGTTCGCTTTACCTGAATGGTGCAAATGGGTATGGAGTCTTTTGTAGGATGTTTTCTACACTGTGTCCCTTCACTGTTGAACAGGCTGTTGGGGATGAGTCTGTGTTGTCTGCATCTCAAACTGAACTGCTCAAAAGAAGTGCAAATGAAATAGCTTCATGGGTGAGAAGGGAAACGTCTTCAAAGACAATAAAGTCCCGTTGCTTCTTGAAAAAGCACCTTTGGGACGAAATGATTGACCTTTAGAAACATGAACTCCCATGAAGAGGGAACACACATAATTAAATAAACCAAATTGGACCAGTGACTATGAGAAACACTGTTCAATGCACAGTGCCATCCAAAGCAATGCAGGGGGCCATCCTGAGAAGTTCCTGCTGACTCTGTGCTTGTCCATAATTCATTAAACAACGGGCTTGTTTGCTATAATTTCTCATCTTGTCAAAAACCATGCTGTTATCACCATGGTTTGGTGATTGCTGCCCAGTTGTAGTTTGACATTCCTTAATGTGGCTTTGGGGGTTCTTCCCACTCACCAAACTTTTGTGAACTTGAGGTATCAAAAATTGTAATAACAGCATTTACAATATGGAGGCAGCAGGACAAGGACAGCATCTCTTGACAGATGCAGAACCTTCCTTATCCAGGGGAAAAAAAAAGGTTTTTTATTTGGAGAAAGTTTAGTTCTTCCGTGGGAATAGAAAATAGAACAGAGCTGGAAGGGACCTTGGACGTCTTCTAGTGCAACTAGAAGCAGGAAACCATATACCAGTGATGGCGAACCTCTTTGTGGTGTGCTGAAAGCCCATATGCGTGCCACAATGAAATGCGCCCTGCCCCCCTGCACATGCGTACACAGCCCCCCTTACCTGCACTGTGTATGCCTCCCAGCTGATTTTCAGACTGTTTGAGGTCTTTTTTGTCTTCCCTGAGGCTCGAGGGAAGCCTCTGCAACCTTTGGAAGCAGAAAAACAGGCCTGTTTTGGCACTTCCGGTATTTCCGGAAGGCCTGATGGCGAACCTTTTTGTTGTGTGCCGAAAGTGGTGCGCGTGCCCACAATGCAATGCACTCTGCCCCCCTGTGCATGCACGCGCAATCCCCCCTTACCTGCACTGTGCATGTGCATGCCTCCCAGCTGATTTTCAGCCTGTGTGAGGCCTTTTTCACCCTCCCTGAGGCTCGAGGGAAGCCTCTGCAGCCTTTGGAGGCCAAAAAACAGGCCCATTTCGGCACTTCCGGTATTTCCAGAAGGCCTATTGTTCAGCCTCCAAAAGCTGCGGAGGCTTTCCTCGAGCCCCAGGGAGGGCGAAAAAGGCCTCAAAACAGGCCAAAAAATCAACTGGGAGGTGTGCCTGCGCAGTGCAGGTAAGTTTGGCTGGGCTCACGTGCCCACACAAATTGATGGTGTACCATAGGTTCGCCGTCGGGGCCGTACGCTATTTGAGACAAATGGCCAGTCTCTTCTCTCAAACCTCCAGTGTTGGAACACCCACTGATTAATTGTTCTAACCGGCAGGAAACTTCTTAGGTTCCTTAGTCCTAACAGAGAGCTATTCAGTCGCTTGCCTAATGATGTTGCAGGGGTTCTGTTCCCAGAAATAATCAGATAATGGAAAAGATAAGATTGGTCAATCATTTGTCTGAAATCAGTATAGAGCTGGAAGCGATGGGGTTGGGTTTCTACCGATTCTGTCCACCTCTGTAGAACCGGTAACTCTGAAGAGCAGCAGACATAAAACTGGTTCTATGTGTGCTGATGTTTTTGCTCACCTGCCCGCCCGGGCTCTTACCTGATCTTTATTTCCTGATTTTTTCAACTTCAGCTGCTGAACGAGGCACAGCTGCACTTAAAGAAACAAGAAAAGAGGGCTGTTTCAAAGGCTGCTTCTTAGCACGCAGCATGCTAATGACGATTTACAGGCGCGGGGCTCACAGCGGGCAGGGAAGCTCGTAAATCCTGAACCGGTAGTTAACCCTGTCATATCCCACCCCTGCCTGGAAGGTACTTTGGAGATCATCGAGTCCAATCCCCTGCTCAAGCGGGTGATTCTATACCATTTCGGACAAGTGATTGTCCAGTCTGATCTGGTCTGAGCATTCCTGAAATGGGCATTGGGTTGGACTACTAGAGGACTTCCAAGGCCCCCTCAACCCCCACGATTCTGCCCTTTCCAAATCACCCCATAGCAAGGGTCTTCAAACTTAGCAGCTTTAAGACTTGTGGACTTCAATTCCCAGAATTCCTGAGCTAACATGACTGGAGGAGGGATTCTGGGAGTTGAAGTCCACAAGTCTTATAGCTGTCAAGTTTGAAGAACCCCTGCAGTCACGAAACCAGGCTTAAAGTGTACCATAACTAAAAAAGCCAGTTCGGTCGAGTGATTAAGTCAACAGGCTAGAAAACAGGAAAAGATGAATTCAGCTTCTGCCTTCGCAATGAAAGCCAGCTGGGTGACTTTGGGCCAGTGACTCTCAGCCCAGCTCACCTCACAGGTTGGTGGTTGTGGGGAAATAGGAGGAAGAAGTGATCTTGGATATGTTCATCACCTTGAGTTATTTGCAAATGTAATAAAGCTGGGATATAAATATATAAATAAATGACCATTTCTTCTTTAATTAAAAGACAAGCTCCAATACATAGTTCATTCTAAATGCTAGTCATTCCAGAGACAATCGCCCCAAATAGCAGAATATCCCATTCCAATAAACATTCCACTTTTCAACTCCAATCAGAATTGGAATAGAGTGGAAGGGACCGTGGAGGTCTTCTAGTCTAACCCCTTGCTCAAGCAAGACTTTATACCATTTCAGACAAGTGGCTGTCCAGTCTCTTCTTAACACCCCCCCCCCCCTTGATGAAGCACCCACAACTTCTGAAGCCAAGCTGATCCACAAGTTTATTGTCCCCAGTGGAGGTTTTTAGAAGATACTGCACAGAATTTCTACAAGGTCTCCTGCTTGAGCAGAGGGGTTGGACTAGATGCCCTCCAAGGGCCCTTCCAACTCCATTATTGTGTTTCTGTTTTCTTGGGGGAGGGTTGCGAAGAGAAGCCTGTGAATCAGTAATGGGTGACCAGGAGGAGGCAGAACCTTTTGCATCTTTCTTCTTCCAGAAGGGAAATGGAAGCCTCAGTTAAGTTATTGTCAGAAATGGTATAGTGTGTAATTAAGTTGTCAGAAATGGTACAGTGTGTGTGTGTCTCCTGCCTGAGCGGGGGGGGGGGGGNNGGGGGGGGGGGAGCGTTGGACTAGATGACCTCCCAGGTACCTTTCAGCTCTGTTGATGAACACCGAACGACCCTCGACTGGGATCCTCTCCTTCCACCCCGCCTAGAAACCACAGCGCCAATCCACCCGATGATTCTGCGACGCAGGAGGGTTCCAAAACTGACTTGTGAACATCAACTCCCAGAATTCCTGGAGAATTCTGGGAATTGAAGTCCACAAGCCTCAAAGTTGCCAAGTTCAGAGTCCTCTGCCAATGCGCGGTAGGTGCTCCCTGCCTTTGGAGAGGGACGGAGCATGCGCCGGAGAGCTTTGCGAAGAGCGATTGGCTACTGCTGGAAAGAGGCGGAAGGCCGCCATTTAAAAAAAAAAAAAGGGAATGGGGAGAGCGGGAGGCTGCCGGAGTGTCGCCTCTCTAGGAAGAAGCGCTCTCTCGTCCCGCATTCCGAGACCTTCCTGTCACTCTTCCCCCCTCCCCCCCACACGCTCCTCTCAGTCCCTGAGGCGGCGAGGGCGGGGATTTGTTCCTCAGACAGAAGATCCGGGAGCGACTTCGACCGTGGGGAAGCGCGAACCCGCGTGTCCGAAAGGCTGCCTTCCTTCCCCAGCAGGGTGCGGCGGCGTCTCCAAAAAGGGTGGGGGGCATCCCTTGGCCGGTTCAGCCCCGCCCGCTCTTTCTTTCCCACGGAGACCCCACACCCATCCTCGGATGCCGCGATCTCGGGGGGGCTTTAAAAGCGGGTCAGCCGATCGGATTGACCTCGGTAAGAGGACCGAGGAGCCCAAGGGGAGGCGACGCGTTGCCTTGGGTTGCATTTGGGTTTATCATGGCCCTGGGGGGCGGCGGGGGGGCGGGCGGCTTCGCAACGTAGCCTATAATAGCATCGATTTCATAGAATAATTAGAGTTGGAAGGGACCTTGAAGGTCATCTAGTCCAACCCCCTGCTCAAGCAGGAGAGTCTATTCCAAATATTAGCCTCTACCAAGGATCGAACCCACAACCTCCTTTATTAGACTAATTTATTTTTTTTTATTTTATTTTATTTGTTAAGCGATTATAACAGGTATAAGGATAAACATAGTTGTGACTTCATGAAATGGATACATATAAGAAAAATAAAAAGAAACAGGAGGACAGTGATGCATAAGCATCACTTGTTGGCGCATAAGCGCACCAACGTGCCTACCGTCCCTGTCCTATTGTTTCTTTTATTTTTCTTATATTAATCCATGTATTCATAACTATGTTTTTACTTATACCTATTATCTTGTAAGCAATTGACAAACCAAATAAAATAAAAATATAAAATGTTGGGCAGACATGTGCGCTAGTGCATGCCTCCTAAGACCTCTTCAGGAAAGGGATGAGGTCAATAGTAAATAATCTCAGTTAAAGTTTTGGGGGTTTGGGGAAGAAACCACAGAGTCAGGTAGAGTATTCCAGAGTATTTCCTGCAATCACGTTTGGTGTGGATCAACCTTTTAAGTTTGTGATTTATTGTGTGCTCTTGTGTTGTTATGGGTTGAAGATGAAGTATTCATTGACAGGTAGGACTTGCAATGTATGATTTTATATACTGTATTAGAGTGGACCGAAGGCAGCGTAGTTCAAGGTTTTCTAAGATAGAATTTCGAGTCTGGTGGCCATAAGAAATTTTTTGCAATGAGTAGAAGAGTGGAGAACTCTTCTTGTGAAATATTTCTGGATTGTCTCAACACTGTATTGATATCAATACGTAACGTGGGTTCCAGACTGATGAGCTGTATTCAAATATTGGTCTCTAGCCAAAAGTTTTTTATGCTCTAGTTAGTAGAGTGATATTACCGAGAGAAAAAGCTAGGTTAGGTTAACAACTCTTAATGCTTTTTTGGCTATGTAGTTACAGTGGGCTCTGGCACTTAGATCATTAGAGGTGAGTATTCCAAGGTCCTTGGAAGGCTGAGGTAGATCTTGAACCTGGGGAGATGGAACTGCAACTGCTGGCAGGCAGCAGATTAACAGGGTTGGAAGGGACCTTGTAGTAGGTCATCTAGTCCAAGCCTCTGTCCAAGCGGAAGACCCTACGCCAAGGGTCTTTCGACTTGGCAAGTTTAAAACACTTGTGGACTTCCAACTCCCAGAATTCTGAGTGAGCTAACATGACTGGAGGAGGAATTCTGGGAGTTGAAGTCCACACATCTTAAAGCTGTCAAGTTTGAAGACCCTGCCCTACACAGAAGTAGCCTGCACCACCATCGCTGGAGGAAGAAAAGACTGGACGGCCACCTGTTTGGAAGGGTCTCCTGCTTGAGCAAGGAGTTGGACTAGATGTCCTCGAAGGTCCCTTCTGACTTTCTATTCTGATGAATGGGTGGGTGGATTTCTTGTTGGCTCAGCCTTTGCTTTAAACCAAGGGTCTTCCAAGTTGACAGCTTTAAGGCTTGTAGACTTCAACTCCCAGTCATTGTTAGCTCAGGAATTCGAGGACTTGAAATCCACAAGTCTTAAACTTGCCAAGGTTGAAGACCCCTTGCTTTAAATTGTTCTTCCAGTGTTTTAGAAGGAGAGGTGCAAACTCTTTCTCTGCAGGTTGACTATCTCTGGCTTGTCCACAGGAAAGAGGTTCAGTGTCTGGAGGCTCTTCACAACATGTGGCTAGGAAGGAGAGGAGCAGAATAAGCGCCATGGGAAGAAGCCCTCAGGATGGACATGCCAAAGTCAGGCAGAGAGTGAAGAGGAGTTCCAAGCCCTCCTGCCACTGAACCGGAGGAGAGAGGGGAGGTCTGGCCCAGAGCCAGGCAGGAGCCTCTCCCTGAGGAGCCCCTCAGCTCAGAGGTCGAGAGTTTCTGACGCTTTTGCGACCTGGAGTCCGCGGGATCCCGAGAAGTTTGCAGCCTTCTGCAGCAGCTTTGCCATTGATGTCCGAAGCCCAAGAAGAGCAGCTGAGCTCAGGTGGTGGACCAGGTGATTGTGGAGCAGTTCTTGGCCTTGCTGCCCCCAGAGATGGTGGGCTGGCAGAGGGAGTGCGGGATGGAGAGCTACTCCCAGGCGGTAGCCCTGGCCGAAGGCTTCCACTTCAGCCAGGCCGAGGAGCAGAGGCAGCAGGTGAGAGAATCAATCTTGGGAGGATCCTCTCGGGAGATAATTTCCTTTCACTGGCCAAGATGTCAGCAACCCTCTGCTCTCCCCTCCCAGTCACTCCTTCCCTGGCCTGAGAAGGTAAAACACAAAAAACAGAAATGAGAGGGAGAGAGAAAGAGACCCATTTCCCACAGAAAACACCGCAAGCCACAAAACCCGGAGAGACGTGGCCAGGGAGGGGTCATGTGACTGGGTGGGAGTGACATTGAGTTGGCCATGCCCACCCAGGTTTTGAAGCTCCCGGTATTTTCTATAGGAAACAGGTCCAGATGGCTCTTTGAGTGTTAAGGTTGCAGGCTCCTGCCTGTCTGCCTCAAGTGCACTTTGTAGCAATAGAAGAAGCTTTGGTTTTCCTCCATTTCATCTCCAGAGTGGTGCTTTCCCATCCAGATTATTCCTCAGAAGGGAGGAGAATCACAAGTGAATTTGCATTTTCCCTAAGATGGTCCAGCTTTGAAGGCATAGAACACAGGTGTCATGCAGAGCCATTTGTGTGGGGACGAGAACCCAGCCAAACTTACCTGTACTGCACATGCATGCGCCTCCCAACTGATCTTCAGCCCGTTTGAGGCCATTTTCACCCTCCTGGAATGTGGTAATTTTTATCTGTATCAATATTATTTTTGTACCAAAACAAATGATACTCAGACCCTACACTGTCCATGAAATGATACTGATTTATGTTTTAAAAAAAAACTTTACCAAAAAAAATGAATTCCAGGGTTCGGTGTCCTTTGAGGAGGTGGCTGTATATTTCACGGAGGAGGAGTGGGTGCTGCTTAATCCCAGCCAGAGAGCCTTGCATGAGGAAGTCATGCTGGAGAATTTTAGGAATGTGGCCGCTCTGGGTAAGGACCTGTTTTGCTTTGGGCTCAGTTAATTGTGGAAAGCCTTTGTCAACTAAAAAATACTCCTTTGGTCTTTTTAGTTGCCAGCAGAAAGGGAGTGGGGGAAAGCAGTGCATTCCTTAAATGCCTCAGATAATCACCTTGGCTGACCGAAGTTGTCGGCATGCGAGAATATTACTGGAGAGCATAATTGATGACTCTTGCTTATGGATGTATCCCATTGGAGAATATACATCCAAGGGGTGGGAGGAAGATCAGAGTCAAGGGGGAAAGGAATGGCGTATTTTAGTGTCCGCCCACCTAGCTAACGCCAACATGGCTACTCTTAATAAAAAAAAAAAATTACTCTGGGAGATTCTAGCACCTAGCTAGAATAACCACAGGAAGAATGTGACCTATATCTGTCTGGTTTCTGTTCCTCATAACGACCCATTTTCCTAGGTTACCTAATAACCAATGGTAGTTCTCATACTGGCTGTTTGGTCAAAGGGCCATCCTTTGGCTCTGAGTAAATCATGTATAAATTCCCTGTAAGGCTGAGAACAAGTGCTATTTCTCTGAGGACTTCAGTCCAATATTGTTTTTTCGGCAGCTTTTTTAAAAAGATGCTGTTGGGAAACCTGGGAAGATTTCAAGAAGCTGCATCAGTTTAAATTCAGTTAATACTGGACTAAACAAATGTCACACCAACTGCTGTCTAACATAAAGATGCTTTTTCAGGAGGCAACTGGACTTTCTTGTCTCTTTCTTTGAAGATATTTCTCTTCTCGTCCAAGAAGCTTCTTCAGTTCTGCCGGGATGGTGGGGAATGGAAGGATTCAAATCACTGGTCATTTGCATTCTTTTAAAGTCGTTGAAGCCACCTGTAGGTTTTTCTGTGTCCTCAGGGTCACCTGACTAGGGCAAATCGGTGTGCAGCTTTCTTGGAACAGTCCTTTCAACAGTTGTCTGCAAGGAGTATAAATCTTTCCATTCCCCACCAACCAATCAGAGCTGAAGAAGCTTTTTGGATGAGAAGAGAAACGTCTTCAAAGAAAAAACTGAAAGTCCAGTTGCCTCTTGAAAAAACATGTTTGGGACAATCATGACCTGGATGACTGAGAATCTCCATATATATATATCAGTAGGTGGTGGTGAGGGGTGTGGATGAGCCCATCAGTGGTAGAGCACGTAGATTCTGTTGCTTGAAGCCAGCCAGTGGCAGGGATCCCTTCAGAAGGGAGCTATGATGGATGCCAGGGAAGAAGAAGATAATAATTGCACAGAGGAGGAAAGGAAAGAAGGTCCATTGGGGATGATAGTAGTCGAATACCACATTGTCTTCCTCTTGGCCGTGCTTTACAGGGTGACCAAAGAACACAGATATGGGAGGGAGATAGATTGGGCTGCTGAAGCTGAGGCAATTCTACAATCCCCTTGAAAGTGTCTGTTGCTTTGGAAGAACTGAGTCCGGTGGACAATCTGTACAGCATAGGGCTTTTCCAAATATAATAAACATCAAGGCATCAATTGAAGAGGTCCACAATTCTTTCATCCATTTAATTCTTAATGGCCTTTTCTGATCATTCAGTCTTTGGATAAAGATTATATTTTTTTTCATAAAAAACAACAACAAATACCTCATAAAATTAAGAGGGAACAGTTGCAGAGGCATTACTAAAAATAAAATAGAAATGTGGTTCCTTACAGGCGTACAAAGAGAAATTCAGTAAAATCTTAGATATACAGAAATAACAGGTGCAGCTTTTTTTCCCTCTTGTGAATATAGTGATTAACTTTTTTCTCCTTTCTTTTTCAAACCAGGTTACAGGCAGAAGCAAAATAATTATAAGGAGACCAGGGTAGCACTATTGCAAATGATCAAGTCTGAAGAAGGCATGCTTGGTAATCAAAGGGCATCACAAAGGAGTAAGAAAACCTGCATAATGAGTGGAAGGAAGAATTCTTCTTTTGAATATAATGCATTCCATGACTTCCCAACTCAGCTAGTNGGATGTGATGAGAGAGACAACAAGAAGGTTGATTTCCAAAAATACCAGACTGAAGAGGAACAAAATGAATATCAAAACGATGGGAAGAGTGTCAATTATACCTCTTCCGTTAATTTACATCACCAGTCGTATCTCAAGGACACACTATATGCACCTGCAGATTGTGAGGAAAGTTTCAATTTGAGCAGTCATCGTATTTCCGATAACGGTGGAAAACAGTGTGAGTACGAAGAGGGCTTCACTAAGAAACAGTTGCTTATTTTACCCTCAGAAACTCCCCCAAAGGAGAAACCCTATAAATGTTTGCAGTGCGGAAAGGCCTTTACACAGAGATGTAAACTTACTATCCACGAAAGGAGCCACACAGGGGAAAAACCGTATGTGTGCCTGGTCTGTGGAAAGACCTTCACACAGAGATGTAAGCTCAACATACATGAAAGGATCCACACAGGGGAGAAACCATATATATGCTTGGTGTGTGGAAGACGATTCAATCAGAGCGGTCACCTAACAAGACACAAAAGAATTCATACTGGGGAGAAGCCATACACGTGTCTGAAGTGTGGAAGGAAGTTCAGTGAGAGTTCAAGCCTTGTGATGCACGTAAGAAGCCACACAGGAGAGAAACCATACATATGTACAGAATGCGGAAAGAGCTTCCGTCAAAACAGCGTCTTTGTTTGCCATAAAAGGATCCACACCGGAGAAAAACCATACAAATGCACTGAGTGTGGAAAGAACTTCAGTCAGAACAGTAGCCTTTTGAAACATAAAAGAATTCATACAGGGGAAAAACCATACCAATGCCTGGACTGTGGAAAGAGATTCAGTATGCGCTCGGATCTTACATATCACCAGAAAATGCACACAGGAGAGAAATCGTTTAAGTGTTTGGAATGTGGAAAGAGTTTCAATTGCAGTCGTTACTTTATTCGCCACAAAAAGATCCACACAGGGGAGAAACCATACAAATGCCTGGAGTGCGGAAAGAGTTTCAGTCAGAACAGTCATCTTGTCAAACACAGAAGGATTCATACAGGGGAGAAACCCTATCAGTGCCGGGAGTGTGGAAAGAGCTTTACCACAGTCTTACATCTTACATATCACAGAAGAATGCACACCGGGGAAAAACCTTACAAGTGTTTGGAATGTGGAAAGAGTTTCAATTGCAGCAGTTATTTTATTTGCCATAAAAGGATCCACACAGGGGAGAAACCATATAAATGCCTGGAATGCGGAAAGCAATTCAACAGGAGCAGCCATCTTGCCTATCATAAAAGGATGCATACAGGAGAGAAACCATACAAATGCACAGAGTGTGGCAAGAGCTTTTCATATAACAATGGTCTAAGGTACCATCAAAGGATCCATACTGGAGAGAAACCATGTACCTGCTTGAAGTGTGGAAAGAAGTTCAGTACAAGTGCAAATCTTATGATGCATATGAGAATCCACACCGGGGAGAAACCGTATAAATGCATGGAGTGTGGGAAGAGCTTCCGTCAGAACAGTGTCTTCATTTGCCATAAAAGGATCCACACAGGAGAAAAACCGTACAAATGCACAGAGTGCGGCAAGAACTTCCGTCAGAATAGTAACCTTATCATACACAAAATAATTCACACGGGAGAGAAACCGTACGAATGCACAGAATGTGGAAAGAGCTTCAGCCACAAAAGTCACCTCACGAGACATAAAAAAATTCACATGGGAGGGAAACCCTGTAAGTGCACAGATTGTGGAAAAAGTTTTAGTCGAAATAGTCACCTTATGAAACATAAAAGAATCCACACAAGAGAGAAACCATAATTTGGGAGTTTTCATCATCCAAGTATTTTCATCTCATAAAGGGAAAAATAGAAATATGGTGACTGTAAAGTTCAGTAGTCTTGTCAGACTTAAATGAATCCACATGGTAGAACCATAAAAACACCCGAAGTGTGGAAATAAATTAAAAGAGTGTTTATTTTTTTAATTTAGTTTATAAAACACTTATTTCTCATAAGATGTCGTGTGATGGGAAGAATGTCTGGAGTAAATGGAATTACCAGGACCAACCTTTTTTTCCCTTAAAAAAAATAAAGGAGAAAATACATAAATACGTTTATGTGCTACATGGACTGATACGTGCAACGTGTGGAAAGACCATCTCCATTTGGTATAAAAAGTATACCTAGGAACGGATTAAAAAAACCCCTGTTTTAATAAGGCCTATCATTTTACATCCTAGAGATGTCCCATTCAGGAGAGAAACTGTAAATGAGTGGAATGTGAAAAAGGTAGTGACAGCTGAACCTGCAAAGTGGCTGTGACAAAGAACAACTTCATATTGTTATTTGAAAAGGAATCATAATCATTGCCAAATAATATTTCTGATTGGCTAATCCCATATGTCAAGCCGTCTTTCTTTAAATATGATGCAGGCAAGAGATGAAGGGTTTGGATCATGACATGTGGATATTGTTTTGATCCCCTGAAGAGATCTCTGATTAAAATCCTGGATCTGAGCTTCCTCCATTTGGTTCTCAGCCAATCAGTAATTATGACATTTTTATAACATTTTTCTTCCAACCTGCAATGTTAAGGTTCCAGGTGGTCCAAGATAGGCCTTGTAGCTTAGTTCCTGAAATAGACCTCAGTTACTATTTGCTGTCATTTGTTGGAACAAAAGAAATCCTAAATATACATCCAAAACATTTTCTCTGATAAAGAAAATGTGAAACAAGAATGAAAGAAGATTGAAAGGACTCCAGAGAGGAATGCCTGAAGGAGAAGGAATTATTGCTATTTATTATTATTGTGGTTAATCTTTAGTGAGATTCACAACCTTTGGGGCTGGTTGGTAGCTCAACCGTTCGAGTTCTAACCAAAGACCTAGGAACTGTTAAGGTAGCGTCAGAAGATATAAGCTGTTCCAAGTAGGGTGGTTTTTTGTAGAATCAGGGTATTCAAGTCTGATACATTCAGAATTTCCAGCTAGCGAGGTAGCCCTTTCAGTAGTGCTCCAAGGGCTCCAATGATAATTGGGATAACACAATTTCTTTTTCCAAAGTTGCTCAACTTCCATTTGTAAATCCCAGTACTTTGTGATTTTTTTCTTGTTGCTTGTCTTCAATTTGTGCATCACCAGGTATTGCAATGTCAATGAACCAACCCTTTTTCTTTTCAACTATTGTTATGTCAGGTATGTTGTGGGCTAAGTGCCTGTCAGTGTGAATTCTGAAGTCCCATAAGATCTTGACTTTTTCATTCTCCAGAAGCTTCTCAACTTGATGTTCCCAGTAGTTGTTACTATGCTCCAGGGGTATCAAACTCATTTTCATCGAGGGCCACGTCAGCATAATGGTTGCCCTCAAAGGGCCACATGTAACTGTATGACAGTATAAATGTAATCAAGTTAACTAACTAGTTACCTAAATGTTAATTGATAACTCTCGATCTTATTAAGTTTTATTCATAATCAAGCATCCCCATGTGCAAATTTTTACACGATGGAGTTTGCAATAAATGTAAAAAAATAGGTTGCTAGGTGGTAGCTTTGTTTTGAATTTATAACATTAAAATTTACTTTTGTAAGTTAAAGAAGCGGCAGCAATTACTGCTGCCATCAATCAAGTGATCAATCTATCTGAGGTGAATAATAAAATAAGAAAACATCAATACAACATCAGTTATGGTATAATAACGTTTGTTTTAAATCCTTTTTGTCAGGCAGCTAGGAAGGGGCAGAATATACAGAATAAGTACAGCCAACAATTGTGAGCTTTTAAGAAGCATATAATGCTAGCATTTCACAAAAAACAAATTGGCTGCATAGTAGCCTTGCAGGATTGTGTCTGGGCATGAAACTTACTAAACTATAAACACTAAATGGGGCATTATACACGGAAGCAAGTATAAAAGTTATATTTGTAAAAATAACTCAAAATAACAAAATCAGCGGTTGTCTGCGGATTAAACGTATAATTCTCCTCAAGTTTTTAAGGTGAAGTTCATAGAAGATGCTGGACTGTCGCTGTGGAAAATCACAGGAGGTGGATCGCGCCTCTCGCTCGCAATAATCCATTGATCATCGGTTCTAAAAATGATACAAAAAAAATGCGCGAGCACAAAATGCATTAAGATTGGTCTAGGGCAGTTTAACTCCATTCTTTCTTTGATTGAAATACATTTTATATCATTATTTAATTTAGGTTTTTTTAAATAATAAGCTTACTTATGCACATTTTCATGGGCTGGGATCTTTTGAGCAGCTGTTTTTCATAGGCGCAGTGTATCAATGTCTGGTTTTTAGGTACTTGTGCTGAAGCAATCATGTAGAATAGGCGTGGAGGTTCTCATCAGTGATACATGCATGCTAATGTAGCTTGTTTTTGTTTATGTAATTCATTATTGAAAACATGCGTGTTTTCGGCAGCAGATGGGTTTTGGCTCCAAACATAGATACGAAAATGGGGCTGCATGTACCGTCGAAGCTGTGGCATTGAACGCAAGGGCGTATTTTAGCGGTAAAAAGCCCAGATCGGCTAATGTAGGCTTTACGTGTCTCTTGGGCCAGCTTGGCGTCGACCAGGTTTTCCTGCTAGTTCCTGTAAGGCTTCAGGTCCCTCCACAACGGTGTTCTTGATAATACTGACATTTTTTAAAGTCTGTATCTGGTCAGGGCCACAGCCTGCTGCAAGCAGACCTCAGGGGCATAAGCATCTAAATATACAAAAACATGTCCCGGTCTGAATAAACACGTTGTGAAAGGGCTGCGGCGCGATTAATCTTCTTGGCACAATGAAGCTAGCTTTTCACTGCCGGCAGGTGTTTTAATGGTTGTGGCTTTCCGTGAACTACATTCCCCCTGGCTGGCAATTGCAGCTTGTTTTTTATATTTTTGCAATCTCCTGTCAATTCTTTGCTGAAAGGCTAACTTTGGGCAATACTTAGCTCGTCGTGTTTGGGTTTGCAAATGTTCTGTCATAGTATTGTACTCTTTGACAACCTGATTAATGCCATGGGCATAAAAATAAAATAGACAAAAATAAAAACGGTTTTCCCCCCTTGAAGCAAAAGGCAAACACGTATTCACCTTCCCCTGCTTGGGCATTGAACATCCACATCATAAGCATCTACTTTCCTCTTTCCTGGAACATTTTGGGATCATTTGGTGTAAATATCGCATATAATTCAACTTGGCAGAAAATACAGCATTATGAATGTAGTAAATACAACTGGGCGACCGCGTTTAGTGGTGGGAAATATGTTGACAATTTCGCAAATGGTAACACATAATTGGTATGCTATTTCTTGGGAGAATGATGGTATGCATTCTGGGAAATGTAGTTTGTGGTCAATGCTCTCTTTTGCTTTATTTAAAGACAATCGGAACTTTGTAGGTCTCGCGAGCCACATAAAATGACATGGCGGGCCATATTTGGTCCGCAGGTCTTGAGTTTGACACCTGTGCTATACTCAAATCCAAACTTTTGGCACAGTTTCTAGTGAATGGTTTTTGCAACTCAGTTATGGTGGTTATGGTTCAGTTTGTGAAATTTTGCTGCACCCACTGATTAAATGGTCAACTGTTCCAGCTTTCTCATTACAGAGGCAGCATTTGCTGTCGGTGGTGACATGCTGAATCTTTTGCCTTCATGCAATTTGTGGCTAAGGCTTTTTTCTTGAGCAGCCAAAATAAAGCCTTCAGTTTATTTTTTCAGTATTCCTGCTTTTAGCCAGTTCCAAGTAAGCTTTTGGTCAGCTTTGCCTTCAATACATTTCAAGTATTGGCCATGCATAGCTTTGCTTTTCCAATTTTCAGTTCGCTTCTCAATTACTTCTTTTTTGTATTCAGCTTTTGACTTGGTTGTCTTCAAAAGGCCTCCTTTATGTACTCCCTTAATCATTAACTCTTCACTTTTCTGGATGTAGTCATTCCAGCCATGTCTTTCTTCTACAGTCTGCTTTACTAGTCGGAGACCTCAACCACCCTCTGCTCTTAGTAAATACAGTATAATCGATCAACATCACTTTTAGGGTGCAACGCGTGATTCATAGTGATATGCTTCCTTGTTTTTATGTCCAAATTGTCCAGCTCCATCTGGATCCAGTCAATTATTCCTGCAGAGTATCAAATCACAGGTATAGCCCAGGTATTTATTGCTTTTATGATGTTCCCACCACTCAATTTGGACTTTAAAATCTTGCAAATTCTTCAAATGTACTTGGCTGAAGTTGATTCCTCGACTTTATTATGCATTAAATTAGAAGCTTCTAAAATCCCTAAGTACTTGTAGTTTTCTTTTGGTTTCATTGCCTCATTTCTTTTTCATTTCTTTCATTTTCATTTCTTCATTTTCAAGTTCTATTCCATCATCTTCTATGACCTTGTCTGCTTGAATTGCCATTGTTGCACATTTGTCAGTTCCAAAGAACAGCTGATCTGGCTAAATTCTTTTGTGCTTTCAATTAGTGAATTCAGTTCACTTTTTGTTTTACCAAACCGCTTCAAATCATCCATGTACAACAAATGTGAAATTTTCAATCCTTTCTTTGCAAGCTCGTATCCACCTTCTATAAAATGGTTGTAAGTAGTAGCATTGACAGAATAAATAGTAGGGGTGAAAGGGAATCACCCTGGAAGATGCCTCGTTTAATTTCAACTTCACCCAGTTCTTCTCCATTATCCATAGGCTTCGTTTTCCAGAAGTTCATTGAAATTTCCATGAATTTTTTGAATGTTGCTGCTGATGCCAAAGATCTCTAGGCGTTTCTTTATCCAGCCATGGGGGACTGAATCAAACTCTTGTAGTCTATCCAAGTCATGAACAGGTTGGTTCGGCTTTTCTTTGGATTCTTCAGAATTAGCCTGTCAATCAGCAGCTGGTCTTTTGTTCCTCTTGAGTTTTTGCAACACCCTTTCTGTTCCACTGAGAGCAGATCTTTCCTTTTCAAGTATCCATAAATTTGATTTGCAATTATGCCAGTAAGAAGCTTATAGCTTGTTGGCAAGCAGATAATTGGTCGGTAATTTCCTGGATCATTTCCTTTGTCTTTCTCTTTCTGAATTAGCCATTCATCATTTTCAGGCATTTCTATAATTAGGTTCATTTGGACAACAAGTCTTTCATGTAAGCTCGTTAGTGCCTTCAGCCAAAAGCCATGCACCTCATCTGGTCCAGGTGCACTCCAGTTCTTTATTCTTGACTGAACCATTTCCTTTGTTATTTTCACATTTTCCATTTTGGGCACTCTCACTGAGGACTCAATCTG